>BDUI01001148.1:116811-147900 GCA_002335545.1 Apodemus speciosus
ATTACACACACCCACCCACCACATACACAGACACACAGACACAATACCACATACACACAGAAACACAGACACATACACACCACACCACACCACACAGAGACACAGACACACACACACACCACACAGAGATACAGACACACACACCACACACAGAGACACAGACACACACACACCACACACAGAGACACAGACATACCACACACACACATACACACACACACCGCACATGTGCACACACACACCTCTTAGAGCTGAGTATGGAGGAAGCAGATTTTCTCACAGTCTTCCTTCCACCTCTGCCTGACATATCACACACTCTCACCTGAGCATCACTCTTATTAATGCAAACTAATATAGCCTGAAAAAAATGGAAGATATCCTTATTCTGGATTAAAGTGCATGTGTAGTAGAATTTCAGATATATTGTAGGATAAGAACACTTTGAAACAAAGGACATTATTCAGTTTTCCAAATGTTAGCATAGATGACCCCTGTTCAACATATTTTTTAGTTTTTGTTTATTCCTAGGTTAATTGGAGAAAAAACCCAAAGACCTTTTCATTAGCAAATGCCCCTTTATGAATATATTGCCCAAGTTTATGTCTCTGGAAAGAAGAAACATATGCTATTGGGGTAATATTAGACTGAACTCTAGAGTGTTTGGTCCATGCAGAGTTAGAGTTGAGGCTGTAACCATCCCTTGGTGAAGCTGTAGGCTTGTCATACTCCCCAGTATCCGTTAGGATCAGTGTTCAATAGGACAGTTGTTTGCCATTGCCATATCTTTACAATGTGTTAGCATTTTAAAGCATCGTAACACTGTGACTTCTTTAAATCCCCTGGGAAATCCTGTGAAATTGTAGATATCTCTTGTCTCCAGCACCCAACAGTGAGAAAACTGAGGTTCAACATTACGCATGAAGTCACTCAAGACTTGAAGACAGGTAGTTTCATTCCTAGGTCCATGATAGTTTTACTAATTTGCTTACATAAATTATAAAAGGGCAATATCTGGGCTAGTGACTGTTACTCTGGCATATTCTGATAACTGACATGATTATTATTAGAGAGAAAGGTTTTAGAGACAAATACTCTATTTCTMTGAAGAAGGCGGGCCAGCGTCAGGCTTTATAGAAGCCCCATACATCACAGTGTTTCAGACATTCCCCGGTACACTGCTTGATGAGAAAGTCCAGACAATCCAGGAAAGAACAACTTTACTTGATATTTTTATTCACTTAAGAGAAACATTCACTTATCAGGTATCACCCAAAGTGCAATTTACAGAACTTAGAAGAGGCAAATTAACATGTGTAAATAAATTCATATTGTAAGGTTTTGGATTTTTTATTTTACAAATATTACAAATATACATCCATTGATACAATATTGCCATTCAGTCATGCTCTTTTATGTACATACCTTCAACTAAGGATGACTATATATTTTTTTTGAATGTTCATTTTACTTAAAAAGTTCTGAAAATTAGCTGGGCACTGCTGGGAAAGATTTCTTTAAACTGATTCACAGACTTCTGGGTGATAGAAATCGGGTGCCCATGTGAAAGAGGCACTAGAATCCGGATAATTTTTATTTTATCTTTAAAAGGGTGTATCATCTCTCCAASCRTTTAAAAAATGATGAGTTGGGAAATAAGATGGTATTTTCTCCAGGTTTTGATTCTGTACATTTCCCTGCAGGGGTGCTATTGTTTGGTTTAAGTTTCTTGCGATGTGGCTGGCCATCTGGGATTCTTTTGGTTAGTGGTTGGATGAAATGGGCATGCTCTGGGAGTCTAGACCGACTTGCTGTAAATCCCTGTAAGTCACACTGTCACATGAACACACAGGAGCTTCCTGACCAYGAGCAGCAGTCTCCTGGTAGTTCACCTCTCTCGGGTACACCAGTAGATCGGAACAGACAGGGCAGATGCTTAGCAGGAGGGAGGCACGGACAACAGGAAAGTGGTGGTGGGAAGGAGAAGTGAGTCTAAAGATGTAGAATTGCCAGAGTAATGAGCAACCTCGTTTTCTGGTTTCCCAGACTTGGGTTGGAGGAACTGTATGGGACAATGCTTTGTTCTCCATGGCTTCTCTCTGGTGGCCTTCACCTATGTCATTCTGTGTCTGTTTCCTTATTTCCTCACATCACTCATCACCTTCATACTTTAAGGAGGAAGTTTAACAAGAGGCACTGATACCTTAGCGTTCCTAAAAATAGTTGTTCGAGTCGGAACCATGGACAGCGCCCAGGGAGGGTCGATCTGTTCCAAGCCCTCCACAGAATACCACAGTCTGCACCCCATGTTTCCCTTAACAACATTATCTCACTCCCCAYACCACACCCCAGCCAAGGGTTGATTTTTGGCGCTATAGCCTTTCCTAGGGTAGCACTTTATGAGTTCCCACTCCTTCATGAACTCTGTAAACATCCAGAGCTGGGGTAGTTTTAGAAATGTTCAGCATAGGGGATTTCTGAGTCCTATAYGAGAAGATTGTAGATTCTGAAAACTGTCCTAGATAAGAGTGATGGAGAAACAGGTTTTGCTGATTGCTGAGACTTCGGCGGGAAGCAGCGGTCACAGCAATCAAATGGTAGCACATAAAAAAAAAAGATATTTTCTAAATTTCCTTTGGTTGCTATTAGAAAGTGATAGCTATTATCTTTTGGGCCAATTAGGTCATTTTRTTAGAATGGCTTCTTAAAAGTGATCATAGAAGTTTCCCTAAATAAAAAAAGTCTACACTATTTAAATTTCAATTGTCTTTTTAAATTTTTTTAAACAAGATACTATAGACTCACCTTGAAATTTATAATCTAAAAATAGTATTTCATCAAAATACTGTTAACTATTCTATTCTGGGCATTGGTATACTATGTATTTACTATTTATGGCTCATCAAATATGGCAAACACTATACAAAAAGCATTTAAATTTATTGATAGGAACTGTTCTGTGAGAAGGAAATTATGTGGAAAAAATATGAGCGATGCATCTTTTGGAAAAGCAACTTAGCCTGACATCTGTGAGAGACAACAAGACATCACAAAATCAATAATAGCGTGATAGATATATACAGGTTCCAAGAGAAGCACAGAAATCAAAAGGAAACAACCATTAGAGACTTGCACATCTTCTCCTTGACAAAACCCCCATCCAAAGAAATTCTGAATTCAATAACTGGATCTTATACGTTGTTGTGAACTCTTTTGCTGCAGGTGAATGAGCACTGCTTACGTGTCCTCGTGGCCTTTACCATGGAGCTCGGTCCGGGGGGAGGGCTCGGTCCGGTGGGAGGGCTCGGTCCGGTGGGAGGGCTCACAAATGACCAGACCGGCGTTTTGCCTGAGAACCAGGCAGGAAACCCGAATGTGCTGATCTCCCCAATAGGAAAGCAACACGTGTTTTGGAGACAGACAAAGATAATGCTGGTTTCTATTTGGACTTCAGGAGTGAGGCTCAATGATGTAGAATACAGAAGACAGAGGATTTGAAAACAAAGGGTGTAAAGATCAAAGAGAATGGGGGGGGGAGGGGACAGTTTGGGGATAAATCAGATAGATAAGAAACAGCCAAGGTGGCTAAGATGCCTGCCTGTCCTCTTTATAGTCTAACCACATTCTTTTGGATTCATTTGACTGTATTTGTTTTTAGGGTGACTAATAGATGTCACCTATTTATGTTTCACTCCTGTAGAAACTTCAGATGGGGTGTCTCTGAGGCAYTCCCAAGACACTAACTCAGTAGTTAAAATGCAGGGCAGCATAAAGCAGTGTTGGGATGCTTTTGTGGATACAAGGTTGAGAAAAATCCATAAGCTTTTGCCAYTGACTCTTTCAGGGTTTCCCATGTACACTAGATGCTATGTCCCATCAATTATTATTCCATGTACATGATGTATGTCTATGTCAGATGCTTATTCTACATATACCAGATGCTATGTCCAATGTATTATTCCATGTACACCAGATGCCACGCCAGATTTGGTGACTGGCTGCTTCTGGATTGGGTTGGGTTTCTGCAGGTCAGGGGCGGCACATGTATGGTCCAACATGGTCTAGGTGTGTAATCCTGACATAGCTCACTGTCTGCTTCAGATAATAAATGGACCCAGCCTTTCATTCTTCCTTCTTAATACCTCTTTGTGTTTTCCTGTTTCTTGGAAGATTGTCTTTTCCTGATCTCTGCTTCTAAGCACACGGCAGGGCTCATGTTANAGAAGCTACATGTGGACCCTCTCAAACAGTTTTTTGGGAACATAAATAGCATTCATAATACAAGCAGCTACATTGGCCAGGTTAATGTCTGGTAAGAAATCCTAATGGAGCATGCTATGAGGATAACTCTAGTCTTTTCATGACCTGGAGAGCAGGGGGCATGCTCTTTCTTCTTCAACTAAACTGATAGCAACAGCTTCTCTCTTAGACTAAGTCACCAGTCACTCCACCATSGTCATCTCTGATGTTCTGGGGTTCTCCCAGCATGTCTGCAAGTTTCACACACAGGGCTTCCTTCCTCACACTTGTATCCAGTGACACCTACCTAGCTCTGATGTTAACTTGTTTCCAGCTGGCATTGTTCTGGAGGCACCTCTTGGCTCCCAGTTTTGATCAAAGATTTAGAAATCAACTTTATAGTGGTTATATTATACCTGTTATATTGAATATTTGTGTGAGAAGAAGAAGGGTCAGTACACGTAGAGTGACTTTCTGTGCACGTCCTGTTCTCTGTGACACTTGRATTTTCTTAGGTACTTTTAGTGTGTATCTTTAAGTAAAAATTGTTCCCTTCCTCAGATTTAATAGGGTGCCAAACTATTAATACATAATGACATTTTTATGTCATCAATATGTGCTGATTCTAAGTTTCTCTCTTTATATATTTCTATCCATCTGCTGTCACTCTGCCCTGTGAATGATCCAAATTGAGTTTATCTTCTAGAAGATAGATTTTCAAATCTATCATGGAATCTGATCATGTATAAGTAGCATGCCCCCACCCTCTCAACCAATGCTTAGAGCTCCGAGAAGCACAATAGCAGATTCAAGAGGTTGTTTTTTTCCCCAGAGTTTTTATGTGAAAAGCTTTCCTCAAGGTGACTCTAAATTAATCCAGGGAAATTTAGATTTTGTTATCTTCAGGTAGATGAACAGTTTGGGAGACAAGCAAAATGGATAATATGCCTGACTTACTTATACAAAGTAGAAAATGGGTCGCAACCTTTTTGATTGAAGCTGATCAGCTTAATTATATGTTTATGGGTACAGAGCATTTGCAGGGTTTTCTGTGGTTTGGGTACAACTTCCTGCTAGAGAGGAGTGTGGGGGTGAATGGAAAGGGAGGAGCTGTTGACTTTTGACATCAAACTCCAGCCAGCTTCAATCTCCATCACACTTCAGTCCAGCTGCACTCTATTGAGTATGAGCGATCTTACTCAGTAGTACCCAAACTGGTCAAGGTCCCTGTAAAGAGAAGACCAAATTACAGGTATGTAATATTCCAAGTTTTCTGCCAGGATTTCCAAATTGGTAACACACTGATGACAACTGTTAGTGTGCAAGACTGTCTGCAGAAAACAGGCCACTCTTAGTCAAAAATTCTGGGGACCTGAAGAATTGTGCAATTTCAAATCTGTGAAATATAAAAGCATCTTTCATTCAAGCCTCTTGTAGTATTTTGAACTTCAGAGCATATCTATTTAAGCTCGGAAGACCCTGCCAAGGCAACAAAATGTGAGAGAATGGACTCTGGCTCCAGGGAGCAAGGCATCACAGAACACCAACTGACAGTCAGGGGTGGTGCATGTCCAGGATAAATGTCTCCAAACTGTGAATTTGGTTAGACATTCTTCCATATAAGTTTTAAATGTTGTCAGTTAAGAGGCAGCCCCTTTATAGTTATATGTGTTTTTGGAAGGCAGTTTCCTAAAACAGTAATAAAATAGAGTAGTTTTGGTGTTTTGAGACAAGTCCTTGCTACATAGTTCAAGCTGGCCTGGAACTTAAGGTCTCCCCACCACTGAGCCTTCAGGCAAGCATTGCTGTGTCTGGTACACTGATATTAACAGTAATAGTAATAGAAATAACCAGCATTCACTGAGAAATTTTTCCTATGGGTTACGTTCAGTTCTAAACACTAGACATTTACTCATCTGACTCTCATATCAACTTCCTGAGACCAAGCTGATCACTGTTCCTATCTTTCATGGAAAGACATGGGTATTTCTGAGGCAATAGATAGTCTAAAGTTATGTCTTCAGTGGATGGGAGGGGACCCACCTCCAGTTCTCACACTCACCCTGCTGGACATACAATAGCACAGTGTTGTGTACAAYGGAACCTCCCCCAGTTAGCTGCAGTAGTTGAGTTGATACAGCTGAGTTATCCAAGGTAGTCTCAGGTGGAGAACTGAGATTAGATTGGCCTGTGGGACATTTTCTTGATTGCTAATTGATGTAGGAGGGACAATTTTCACTGATGGCATCTAAGTAGGGGCTCTGGGACTTTATAAGAAGAAAAGCTGAGCAGAAACTAGGGATCAAGCCAGGAAGTAGCATCCCTCTGTGACTCTGCTATATTTCCTGCTTGAGCTCCATTCTTGACTTCTCTTAATAATACATTGAGTCCTGACACATTTAAGCCAAATAAATTCTCTTCTTGCCAACTTGTCCTTGGTCACAATGTTTACAACAGCAACAGAAAACAGTGTAGGACAGGAGTATAGGTAGTGTTGTTTGTTGTACTTTTAACAAACTCTGAACTTTAAGTAGAAACGAGAAGGTGTGGTGGTGTGGAGTCTCCTTTAGCACACACACAGTACTGGATCTGGGCTGAAAATGGGGAGGCACAAACATAAAAGGCATTGTGTCTGGAACAGAAAAGGATGCCTTCTAAAAATGGTAACCAGTCCTTGAAGCAGGGTATGACTATATGCTTGACATTGCTCTGTCTGTCTGTGCTCTAAACCCATACGTAAAATCTTATTGATTGTAGTTTTTCTCTTTTGTTCTCATCTATTTGTAAGTGAGATGGAAGCACACACAGCCACCTGGCATAAGCTCTATTTTTACTGTCACAACAAGTGACACAGACCCTGATGACTGTTTATAAAGTTAGAGAATGGAGAATCCAGGTCTCACACCCAGACATGTCCTCTGAGTAGATCACAAGCTAAGTGAGACTTACAGATACATGCCTTTATTCTCAAGCGTGCTTTGTTCTGTGTTTCTAATATTCACAAAATGAAAGGCAAGTCCTTATGAACAGAGGAAAAGGAAGTACAACTCTGGAGATGCACGGACTTGTGGCATCTAGTTTAGACTCTGGGCTTTGCTGGTTGAGCTAGAACCTCAAACTGAATAACATCCCGTTTTCTTAAATCTGCTACTAACTTCACTCCATCTTCTGTTTCTCCCTTCATTTTTGAGTCCCCATGCTTATGTATCTCTATAAAACTAATAAAAACTTGAACAGGAAATATAGAATCTACATGAAACCAAACCAAACCTGCAGCAAGACCTCTGAGGATCCTGTGCAATCAGAACTGTGTGAAACCATTTTCTTGGAACTGTAAACCTAATAGCTTGCTCTGTTTGAGGCACAGGTCAAAGGCTCATGGGGCAGACATGCCCCTTGTTGGAAAACAGAAGGGCTCTTGAATTACTTTTGCAAATTTTTTTTCTTTAATGTTTCCTCAGCTACCTCAGGCACCCCTCTGCCTCTGTCCTACTTAGATAAATAACCAGAAACTGGGAGGATTAATCGTGATAAATTAATGAATTTTCTCTATTAGTTATTGATTTATTGTTACTGATAAATGCTAAGTTAGTCTTATAGTTATCTTCTATTACTTTCTTCATAAATTATTTCAAAAGATTCATTTTAAAATTTAGGGATTTTCTTCCACCTAAAATGTTCTTTAAGAAGTAACATTTGTATTTGTGTGGTGAGATAATTGTATGGCCTTAATTATGCCACAGGACTAGTCTGTTCCTTTGGAGACATTGCACACAAGATGCTTATATCAAAGCTACCTTTTAATATTGCATTATAGTGTTACCAGTTTTTACCTCCAAATTGTGTCTTTTGTCTTTCTTGGAATTGTGGAAACTATAAAAACAGAACAGAATAGAACAAAACAAAACAAAACAAAAACAAAACTGAGTATCTATTCAATAGTGAGGGGGCCTGGCCAATGATGGCAGTAGTGGAAGGAAAACATGTAGGTGYATTTCTACTCATGGAGTTCAGGAACTATGGAATAGAGTATAAGAAATAAAAGGAGTGTGTTCCTATCTTTCCTGGGAATGGGCAGAGAGTTTCCAGGAATTAAAAATTTCCCCTTTTTAGGTTTTATCTAGTTGTCACTATGGCAATTGTCAACTGTCATGGTGCCCGGGAGTATCCCATATAGAATGCAGGTGGGATTGCAATAGAGCTGAAAGCTGTCTACTAGTCACTCTCTAGCTGCCATTGTGAACTCAATAGATTTCATCGAGTCCATTTGAAGATACGCTTTTTGTTTTATCTATGAACAGGCTAGAGGCTGTAGTTAGAACCCTGGACCCAAGGTGACATCTAGGGCCACTAATGTATAAACTCTAAGTTCTACAGTGACCATTGGGATCTTATAAATTAGAACCTCAGTTCCACACTGAGCTGCGGAACCATGGAGGCAGAAGCCCTGGTCTCTCAGGGAGCTCTRGGCCCAGTGGAACAGAAGCCCTGGCCCTGCTCTGATCTTGGCATCTGGTCCTGCAGCACTCTCTGGTCTCACCTAGAGAATTAGGCCAGTGCAGAAGTTCAGCTATAGTAGATTACCTTGGACATACTCAGGATAATAATGCTACAATGCCCATTCCTTATTGGCAAAACAACAAGGCTTTTCTGCACTCTTTCTTGTCTGCATATAAACACACTTTCAACACATATTGTTGCATATGCATTTTGGCCACTAGGATTGTTTTCTATGTGTGTTCTTAAGCCATTGTCTTGCTAGGAGTGGGTGCTTTTCTCCCTCCCCCATTTTCCCAGTCCCTTAAGCTCTATCAACTATGAGTCAGCCAGAGCCTATCTTGCTCAATTGATTACTACAGATAGAAAGTATCTCTGAATGAATCATTTGATGTCTTTTATGCTCAGCCTCAAATATTAAACATATTTAGCACCGATTACCAGTTTAATAAATATTTTCCACATTTTCAGTCTCACCCATGTATGAATTCATTTAGTCACCATATAACTTCAAAATTCCATCTTGTGGATGAAGAGAAGATAAAGCAACATACATGGTAAGGGACAGCCAGCAACCATTCCTGCATGTTATGTGACTCAGGAGCCTATCTATTTTATTATTTTATTGTATGTATATAAAGTATTGTATCTACATGTWTGTCTGTGTACCACATGCATGGCTCATGCCTGCAGAGTTCAAAAGACTGTGGATCTGGAATCTGGATCTGGAATTACTGACAGTTGTTAGTCACTATGTAGGTACTAAAAATTAAACCCTGGACCTCTGGAAGAACAACCATTGYTCTTAAGCACTGAACCATCCCTCCATGCCCCAGAAGCTGGCTTTTGAACACCTGTGAGGATGACTTCCACAATACCAGAACATTGTGAAGAGTCAGCCAGAAAAAGCACTCTGGCTTAGAGATGCTGTGTCTTTTACCTTCTGTACACTGAGGTCTTCGGCCTCTTCGTTCATTTCAACTTTTAGACAGCATCCTGTTGTCTCTGTGGAAAGCTCATTTATTCTTTAAAGTTAAAATTTCTTAAATTCATAACCTTTAAAGTACACATTAACTATTATGTACAATGGGACTATGTACCATGATATTATGAACGAATGACTATGTGAGAGTCTTCTCTAAAGTTGCCACAAGTAGTTTATCTTCAAAAGAAGGAGTGAGGATAGACAAACATGAATGAAGGGTAGAAGGCAGCCCAGACAAAGTGCCAGATCTCATTAGCATTCACAGGGACTCTCCTGCCCACTGCATTTCTCCATTGGCCCTGATCTTCCTTCCCCACCTTAGCATCCAAGAGGTAGGAGGGAGATAAGAATTCCATAAAAGCCCCACGGCAGGATTCAGTGAAAATGCATGGTTGACCTAGGCTTCGGTATGCTATTCCATCTGCCTTATAATATGCAAATKAATTTTTACTCAAATCAATGGTTGTCAAACTGCCATGCCTTGTTTGAATCTAATCATAATGATGGAGGGCCAGTAAGGGACATCTGTTTCCTTCTGGTCAAGTGAAGAGCCTCTCTGACTTGCTTGGAGACCTAACATTCTAAATTATTTGAWACAAAGGTTAATCTTGTTGGACAGACCTGTTGACTAGCTAAAGAACCACCCCTCAGGAAGGTGGATTTACCGAATGCCATGATAAGGAGAGGGGAGAAATAATTAACCCCTTAATGAGATAATGTACTTTTTCTTCTCTGTATCCTAGCCCTGTGGCAGTCTCCTGTGGAGCCATTGTCAAACTGGCCTGCCTTCCCAAATCCTTATTCAGAAAGACATAATTTTTCCTTTCCTCCTTTATATTTCTTTCCTAACCATACTTCCCATGGAACTTTGGGCTTCTTACTTTTTCTCTATACCTCATACTCTCCTTTTCCTATGCAGCTGCTTGTTGCCACATGGTTGACCCACCACTGCTGAACATTGTCACTTCATACAAATGGCCTGAGAATTCCTAAGTCCTTTTATTGGTAAGATTAGTAAGTTTGAGAGGAGATTCCAATTTTGGGCAACCTTCAAAATCTCTCATAATGTCAACATCTGCATCCCATAGGAACATGTGAAGATTTCAAGTCATAGTCTATCCAAGACCCACCCAGTCGAAATTCTTTGTCTGTGTAAGGAGCACATCGATCTGTTAACAAGTGCCCAAGGTGACTCTAATTCATACTCACATTTGATAATCACGGATCAGTTAGCAAACTATTACTGCAAACCAAACCTGACCCAGCATCATTTTTATAAACATCTTAGTGAGACACTGTCTTACCCCTCCACAGTCATCTGGCTGTTTGAGCCTGCTTTTGTGATACAATCGGATTGCTGCAATGAAGACTTCATGGCCTACAGAGATAAACATATTTGCTAGAAGTCACTCTTTATGGAAAAATATTTCAATTTTTGGGAATTCTGTGAAGGGGGACTTGGAAGTATTCTTGTTCACCTGCATGCTTTGAATCTTAAAACATTTCTTCTGGTCTTTAGTTTTTCCAGTCAAATGGAATAATGTGACCCACTGTTGTGGCTATTATGTTGAGTTGGTATATGCAAAACCACAAGAATTCCTACCATGTCTCTCAAAATGTAGGAATAATCACTGAAACAGTATTAGATAAAATGTTAGTTTATACTTGATAGATTTATCAATCCTTGATTTATTAGCTAAATTTGCTTGTTTGATTCTGGGCTCTTGCCCTGGCCTCAGTTCAGTTCCTTGCATTGTTTATTGAAATAATTCAGAAGAGACTCATAGAGCATAGTTGATTAGTGAAGTATCCTTAAGGGATCAAAGTGGAAAGACAGTCAAAGGGACCATTGTGAAAGAGAACATTCTCACAGTATGGAGTAACCAGGATCAGAGAGACCATTGTGTTGACCTACAMGTTTAGGCAGGCTGTATATTCTCTAAAGTCTCTGGGACAAACATCTTCCTGAGGGGTGTTTCCTGTCCACATGATTGACAGGCCATATGGATTAACTATTACAGGAGGGGACAATGGTATATCATTGTTCTTAACCAGAAAGTCATGTTCTACCCAAACCAGAGRTAAAGCTTAAATTTCATTCAGTTGAACAAAAGATATTTAACAGTGTATATTATAAATAATTAAGAAAAAAAATTAAAATTAAATAAATCTATAAAAAGTCGGGCGTTATTAACAGGAAATAGCCTTATCTTAACAGGCTTCAATAAAGGCTTGCTTCCTCTACTTTCATTTTTTATATGGTATTTTACAGGATTTGAAAAAAAATATGGATGTATCCACTGAGTCAGGAGCATTGGATTTCCTGGACTGTAGATACAGATGGTCATGACCATGTGACGTGGGTACTGGGAGCTGAATTTGGGTCTTATGCTAGATCAGCAAATTTTCTTACCACTGAGCCATCCCTCGAGCTTRATACTTCTAAATGTTCAAAGTCTCAATACCTCTAAATTCTCAATACTTCTACATTTTAAAATTATTTAATCGAAGGTTTTTATTTATTTTAACTACAAATAGTTAGAAAAGGGCATAAGGAAAAAGATGTTAACTTCCCCTGAAAAGTTTGCACATTAGAGTTTGGACTCACTGTTAACCGAAACAATGACAAAAGTCATTTTCTTACGATGGCGTCTGTATATATTCTATTACCTTTTGTGATGTAGGTATATATACGTTGCATGCATATTTATATCATCTAAAATATGAAATTAAACCTATATGCTTACTTTGATTACTTTTAGCTTTCTGTTACTCTATAAATTAAGAGTACTTTAGTCTTATGATTCTTATGTTAGCAGGCATATCTGGGATGTTTTCTATTCTGTATGGAATACCATACTCATGCTATTGTATTTGATGGGAAGCTTGATGGGGCCCAGGCCTCTCAATATGATCTTTCATTGTAGCAGAACTCTCTCACTCAGCTGTCAGATTAGACATGGCTTAAAATAACTGGCTTCTGAGATGGAGTGTTTGAGAGAGTAAGCAATNGGGGGGGGAGGGGACAGTTTGGGGATAAATCAGATAGATAAGAAACAGCCAAGGTGGCTAAGATGCCTGCCTGTCCTCTTTATAGTCTAACCACATTCTTTTGGATTCATTTGACTGTATTTGTTTTTAGGGTGACTAATAGATGTCACCTATTTATGTTTCACTCCTGTAGAAACTTCAGATGGGGTGTCTCTGAGGCAYTCCCAAGACACTAACTCAGTAGTTAAAATGCAGGGCAGCATAAAGCAGTGTTGGGATGCTTTTGTGGATACAAGGTTGAGAAAAATCCATAAGCTTTTGCCAYTGACTCTTTCAGGGTTTCCCATGTACACTAGATGCTATGTCCCATCAATTATTATTCCATGTACATGATGTATGTCTATGTCAGATGCTTATTCTACATATACCAGATGCTATGTCCAATGTATTATTCCATGTACACCAGATGCCACGCCAGATTTGGTGACTGGCTGCTTCTGGATTGGGTTGGGTTTCTGCAGGTCAGGGGCGGCACATGTATGGTCCAACATGGTCTAGGTGTGTAATCCTGACATAGCTCACTGTCTGCTTCAGATAATAAATGGACCCAGCCTTTCATTCTTCCTTCTTAATACCTCTTTGTGTTTTCCTGTTTCTTGGAAGATTGTCTTTTCCTGATCTCTGCTTCTAAGCACACGGCAGGGCTCATGTTASATAATTCCAGCAAGTCTCTTCATCGAAGAGCTCCAGGGACCCTCTGCCTCCTCCCTCCTTTATTTTACACTCACTCTGACGCGTATTTTGCAAGACAGTCAACTATTGAAAAAAAGCATTTTCCATGATGTCTTTTTGGAAAAGCTGTAGTTTCTTAAAATTGTACTTGTAGTATTAAAGAATTCTTTTACCTCTATAAACAAATGTGGATCCCCTAGCTCTCCTGTATAGGAATCTCCTGTTGACTTAACTAGTGATTCTCAGGGCTGGAGAGTTAGCTCAGTGGTTAAAAGCATCTTCCAGAGGACCCATGTTTGCTTCCCAGCATGCACACAGGGTGTCTCACAACTGCCTGTGACTCTCACTCCAGCAGCCCTGACACCCTCTTCAGCCTCCTGCAGGCACCTGCACACACGCACATCCCCATGTGCAGTCACACACACAAATACACATGATTAAAATAAATGAGCAAATCTTTATGCTAGTGCTAAGGGGCAGAGTGAATCCTCCTTTCAGAAGAAGAAAATTGTCTTTAGGAAAGTTTGGTTTGTTTCTGGAAAAACAGTACTGTAGACACCATGAATCATAAACCTAGCCTTGGAATTTATGCCCATGATGGTGTTGGGTAGCCACTGCTTTCTCTGTCTCTTGCATAGGCCAAAGTGGTACTATTCACTGAGAATATCTGAAAGGTGCCCCATTCTGCCTCTTTCCATCTTGTTTAAGACCCCGAAGTTAATGCCTATTATTTTTTATAACCAACGACACTGCTTGGAGCTCACTGCTCTGAAGTGCTGTGTGTTCTCCATTCAATAGCTCAGAATACAAATGAACAGGCCCTAGAGTTCAGCTAGGAATTAGCTGTGCCTAATGGCTGAAGGATTGCAGCTAAGCCATGTTTAGCTCTCGAGGTTTCTTGAGTTTCTAAGCTTCCTCCTAGTGATATACCAAGTTATCAGAGATCATGTAAGTTGGCCTTTACCCTGAGCTAAGGTTACACTTTCCTCAGTATTTATGAGTGAGCGATATGAATCACTTATTTGCAGAAACATTTGCATGTCTTTGAAAGTTTAACTTGAAAACATTCCTATGATGGTGCTCATATCCTTTTCTCAAAGGACTTTAGTGATGTGATCTCATATTAAATCCAAAGAATTAATATCTCCACTCTTCTTTTTATTGAATCAGATAGCTACAATTCAATGTATTTCATTTTTTACTGCATTCTTATGATAYCTGCAATATAAAATAGAATAAAAGCATCATGATGTAATGATTGAATTTTATTGGGGACTCATGAATTGGAATTCTAATCAAGAATCCCATTTTCTAGACATGGTTCTTCTATTCTTTAAAAACAAAACAAAGTGAAACAGAAATCTGTAATGCATCTCAGATGGGATTAAAAATGATTTATTTATTTTAACTTTATATCTATGACAATTTGCTCATGTTTATATAGGTGTACTGCATGGATGTGTGGAGCCTCTGGGGATGGAGTTATGGATGGTTGTAAGCTGTCATGTGGAAGCTGGGAACTCAACCAGGGTCCTCTATAGAAGCAGCAAATGCTCTTAACTGCTGTGCCATCTCTCCAGCCCATCAGATGGGATTTCTTAAAACAGAAAAGATTAGGCACATGTTGACTAGTCTGATGAATGTTAGAAATGAGCTCCAAGTGTTTAAAAACAATTAGTTCAAGAAACATCAGTTGCATGTACTTTTCCCTCTTAGGGATGATGACATAGGGTAAACATTAAAGAAATCCGTGTCTACCCATGAACTCTGATGCCTGTTCTAAAAGTGGCATGATTCTGTCCCTTTAATTTTGGCAGCTTTGCCGTTATTATTATTTTATTCATGCACATGATGATCAAGGAACCTAAAATGATAGAGAGCATGTAGCTACTCATACCAAAAGACTGCATTGAGTGGTGTGTGTGTGTGTGTGTGTGTGTGTGTGTGTGTGTGTGTGTTTTCTAATAAAAATTCACTTAAAAGACTCAATGTGATTACTGGTACCTAGTAGAGAGACTCTTGGGTAGTGGTTAACCACCCTATAGTTCCCACTTCCATAGCTGTCATTATCTGTGAAAACCAATGGGGAGGTTGCCATCATGTGGATAGGCTTGGGTTTGTTTCCAACATGCTATCATTGATCAGTTTCAGAACAGTTTTCTTGACTTGTTCCCGTCTTGGGCAACTATCCCTTTGTGTCATAAGCATGGCTTTCACTTTAGCTGCTCTTTGACAGTGTCTATTTCAAATCCTTCTTGAAAGAAGTTGAAAGGGTCTGAATGAATAATGAGAACAATATAGCATTTCCGTTGGGTTCTTTGGAGTTGGGGAGCCCATGACTTTCCTGTTCACCTGTGGCTTATCTTGAAATGTCACTTAAACCTGTGCTGGTGAGACTCGATCACACCACCGGAGAGGCCCTTGGAAGGGAAGGGGAACCCAGAGGAAGATGCAGGAAGCTACACTTTAGTACCACTTTCCAGCCTTGTCTCTGGGCTCCCCTTGCCTGGACAGATCATTTCCTTTTGACACCAGTAAGGAATGGGGCTGATACAATAATGCTTCTACCTCTAGCTATGGTGGGCAGGGTTCTTGGAACTAACAGCCCAGGGAGAAGCAGCACGACCCAAACTCAAATCTAATCTCTCATCCACACATGGAGCCATGTGTTCCTGAACAACGAAGGAGAACAAAGGTCGAGAACTGATGGACACACCGCATCGTCCTCTCCGGGTATGTCACCCTGGTCCAATAGCAAAGGAGGCTAGTGACTTAGAGACTGAGTAGAAACTGATCTTGCTCTGGTGGCTTTCTCACCCAGGTGCCGAGACCAGCTTTCTGGAAAGCCTTGAAGAGCTGCTGTTTAACAGACTGGTAGGTGTGAGCCTCCCGCTTGGCCTCACAGTACAGGGATGGTTTGTCTCCATGGCCTGGGGTCCGTGTGCTTAGCTGTGGAAAGAGGGAGAGAGTGCATTCAGCCAGACATGTTAACACCAAGAGTTTCACAAGCAAACTACTAGCGTGATCTCAACTTTTTGCTACTCTCTCTCTTAATACTACAGTGGCAGGGCCTTGGGAGATGGCGCATTTGGTAAATGCCTGGCTCACAAGCATGAGGAATAGTACCCACGKRAAAAGCTGGATGAGYTGGTGCACACCTATAATCCCAGCACTGGAGTGTGGAGGCAGGTAAGTGCCTGAGACTAGCTGGCTAGCTAGTCAGCCACTTGGGGGTTTTGAGTTCAGTGAGAGATCCTATATCAGATCCAGCATTGACTTTTGGCCTCCAAACTCATGTGCACATACATCCTCCCTCCTGAACATATGGACTCATACATACACATACATGTGAAAAACCAAACCAAACCAAACTAAGGTGCCTTTTCCCAAGTTGTCTTGGAAAATTTTTGTGAAAACACCAATTGTTAAGGATGTGTTGCTATGTCAGAAGTATGGATGATTGACACAGGTGTAACAGGACGCACCACTGACCTTCTTTTAAGAATTGAACACTGGCTTTTTAGCTGAGCGTGATGACACATACTTATAATCTCAGCACTTAGGAGGCTTAGGAGAATGGCTATGTTCGATGCCAGCCTGAGATATATAAGAAGACCCTAACTCAAAAAGAAAACCCAGCAAACCCCAGAAAGAAACAGAATGGCACCAATAATAAAACCTGTTTAGGTGGAGAAGGATTGCTAGGTTGGGTCTGTGTACTAACAGCATCGTGGCAGGCAGGAGAGAAGGACTTTGAGTTATGTTGTTAGTTAACTGGAAAGGCAGTAAAAGTAGGATGTTATTGGGCTTCAGAGTCACAGGAGGCAAGAGTTGGAGCAATGTAAGGCAGGGAGAACATTCTCCATATTTTTGGTTCCCCAGCTAAAGGGTAGGAATGCAGATGGCAGGCCTGTGGTAGGGGAGCTTTAGATAACACTGCAGCCTCTCCACAGAGTGTTTGTAGTCAGTGCGTCCACTCTGTGGCCAACAGCCCCACGAGTCTGTGGACAAGAAGAGGACCTATTTGTTCAACAAGGAAGAAGAGCTTGTGCTTCCCCAAACTTTCCAAACTCTTTGGAGGAACTGAGACATGGGAGAAGGGATCAGAGAAGACATGACAGAAGCAGAGAGATCTAACCAAGACTACAGCATATTGTGCCATGGATCCACATTTGCATGGCTGTGGCTGTGGCAGAAGCAGAGGCAGAAGCAGAGGCAGAGGCAGAGGCAGAGGCAGAGGCAGAGGCAGAGGCAGAGGCAGAGGCAGAGGCAGAGGCAGAGGCAGAGGCAGAGGCAGAGGCAGAGGCAGNTAAAGCTTAAATTTCATTCAGTTGAACAAAAGATATTTAACAGTGTATATTATAAATAATTAAGAAAAAAAATTAAAATTAAATAAATCTATAAAAAGTCGGGCGTTATTAACAGGAAATAGCCTTATCTTAACAGGCTTCAATAAAGGCTTGCTTCCTCTACTTTCATTTTTTATATGGTATTTTACAGGATTTGAAAAAAAATATGGATGTATCCACTGAGTCAGGAGCATTGGATTTCCTGGACTGTAGATACAGATGGTCATGACCATGTGACGTGGGTACTGGGAGCTGAATTTGGGTCTTATGCTAGATCAGCAAATTTTCTTACCACTGAGCCATCCCTCGAGCTTRATACTTCTAAATGTTCAAAGTCTCAATACCTCTAAATTCTCAATACTTCTACATTTTAAAATTATTTAATCGAAGGTTTTTATTTATTTTAACTACAAATAGTTAGAAAAGGGCATAAGGAAAAAGATGTTAACTTCCCCTGAAAAGTTTGCACATTAGAGTTTGGACTCACTGTTAACCGAAACAATGACAAAAGTCATTTTCTTACGATGGCGTCTGTATATATTCTATTACCTTTTGTGATGTAGGTATATATACGTTGCATGCATATTTATATCATCTAAAATATGAAATTAAACCTATATGCTTACTTTGATTACTTTTAGCTTTCTGTTACTCTATAAATTAAGAGTACTTTAGTCTTATGATTCTTATGTTAGCAGGCATATCTGGGATGTTTTCTATTCTGTATGGAATACCATACTCATGCTATTGTATTTGATGGGAAGCTTGATGGGGCCCAGGCCTCTCAATATGATCTTTCATTGTAGCAGAACTCTCTCACTCAGCTGTCAGATTAGACATGGCTTAAAATAACTGGCTTCTGAGATGGAGTGTTTGAGAGAGTAAGCAATRTGAACAGTTTCTAAGGTCCTGCTTACATCAGAAGTATAGAGAAAGCATTGGTTGAAACAAATCACATGCTCAAACCTAGACTCATTGTACAAGGATTGTGAATCTACAAGTCTACCAGTCTTGGGAGGCTTGCTTGCCGAGGGCATCCAGTGCCTGTCATTCAGAAATTCTGCATAGTGGGAACTTAGTGACTCTAAAGATATACTGACTGAATACATGGCTTCCACTAGCTGGGCTTTTGGAGTAATGCTACTCACATTTATTTATCTTAGTATGTACTTGAGACTGGTTATAGGAAATAATTCCTTGATGTTTAAGAAACTAGATTTTGAAAACTAAGCCCAGAAAACAGATTTTTCTATTTTACCTTATTTTATATCCTATTATAGAGCTTTGAAGCACAAAGTACAGGGCAAATGTTTTGGATTAGTTTATACGAGGCAGTGTAGTGTGGAGTGCAGTTGTATGATAAACAAATTATACCAAATTTTCTGAGATGAGTAAAAACACCAGTCAAGTAATGAGAAATCAAAATAATTTGCCTGGTTTTATGGATAAAGTTTTTTAAAAAAATCAAAATACTTTATATGCAAAGTACCTGCCAATAAATAGGATGGTCACCATATCAAATGCTACGTGACAGGAGGTTTTTAACCCACAGCCAAAGCCCTTGATTCCTTAGCATTTATATTAAATATTTTTGAATTGTTTTGTTTTTCCTTAGATGACACTGAATCCTATTAAGGTTACATTTTATTTGAGTAATAAACCGTTATGAAACTAAAAACTCAATAAGATGGCATTATTTCATCAAAAGACCAACTTATTTGAATGAGTTAGATAACAGAATAGAKCTTTCTAAAATATTAGTGCTTCATTCAGGTTATTAAGAGAATCTGCTTATAAATTCATGAGTCAGAATCCATTTTTCTAGGGAAATCTGTTCTCTTTAGGTTAATATAGAGCCTCATCAGCAAGTACCTGTCAGCCACAGTAGATGGAGACACTCAGGTCATCACAATAGTGATGGACAGACTCCTGATTTCCCTCACTTCTAGGTAACCTTGAGCTATTTGAYCAGAGTGCCTTAGAATTTATAACATTATACTTATTTGAAGGTAATTCAAAAATAAATGCAGATGGATTTTTAATAAATTATTGATGAAGATGACATGATTGGGCTTGTAAAGATAGGGCCTATTTAGATCATTCCAACAGATTTAATTCATGTGTGAGTATGAGGGGTTTTGGGAGATGCTGTATGCCTATTCCAGGTATAATGTATAATTTTCCATTGCTTTCAGAATAAAAGGGGAGGGGTTTCTAGAGTGGGGGTAAGAATCCAAGTGAGGAGAACATATTTTCTGTGCATCCCTGGATTCTTAGATTTTCAAAACACTATCCACAATGTTACTAGTTTCTCAACATCCAAAATGTTACACACAGTAAAGAATCAGGGACAGAAATTACCATGTCTTTATCTAAAGGCTCATTTTCTTCCTTAACCCCTTCATTTTTCAAGGAGAAAAGCCAAGCCCAGAAAAACATCTCTGTACAAAAATCTCTCAGCTGCTAACTGGTAGAGCTCCACCCGAGTCTCCATGAGTATTAGTGCCTCTTGGGTACCTCTGCAAAGTCATTATCCTCATGTCCCACTGATAGTGGGACCATCCTGAGACAGAATGGAATTGAAGCTGCAGCTATGCAGGGCATTTACTCTAATAGGAACTGTGCTTCTCCCCATGGTTTTCCCAATCTATACCTTATCTCTCTCAGGCAAGAATAGAGGTTGGAGATGGACTTCCACATCTAAAGGATGTGGAAATGGAGAATACATGAGCTAATCTTGCGAGAACTTTGGAGGAAAACAGGACATTTCTCTACAGATCCAGAGGAAATGGTAGCTGAGGCATGAGATGCCTGTGTCTGTTCATCTTTTGTTTCTCTTTCCTGATGTAGGGCATGCATTTTGTTGATTAGAAAATGATTCATAATAGCAATATACTTTGTAGGGAGTGAACTTGTTAAGTCAGACAATTAAGGAAGATTCTCAGGGCTTCAGAAGAAACAAACAAGATGCAGGGAAGGGAAACACACGCTCACAGCACAGCAAAAGTAGGATGGGATAAGTTGGGCTCAACAAAATGAATTAAAGGTTATGACCACAGTACCAGGGCCCACGTAGTTATGGGTTTCTCTAATAGGAATGGTGTTGAATATACAGGATGGGGGAAAGTCATATTTAAAGTTAGTAAGCCCTGGGTATGGAGGCAATGGGGAACTAGCAWTGGTGTGAGTTATATTTTGGAAAAGAGTTATGAAATTTCCTGTGGCTCAACTGTGTGATCAACAATGGAAGGTCTTCCCAAGAGGCTATGCTCATTCTGCAACCATTGGATACTATATATCATTTTATTGGTAATGCATATGACCTAGGTGCCTGTTAGGAATCAAGAGTGTGCCTATTAGGAATCAAGAGTGTACCAGTGTGGCCTTGCCTTCTGCCTGGTGGTTGATGTAAAATGGAGCACATTCATAGAGATCCATAGAAGTTCTTCTCATATAGTTCACATTGTGGACTGGCTTCAGTAATTTCTGTGGATTCTCTACATTCCTTTCTCATGGTTAGAGCCATGTAGGACAGAAAATTGAGCTGATACTGTTACTTAACTACCACTGAGAGCATAAAAGCCTTAGCATTGAGGTATCTCTGTCAAAATATTCAACATCATTAGTGAGATGGCCAGGCCTGCCCAGTGTGGACACTCAAGATGRACAGAGACTTCAGTTACAGGATCTGTTCATGACTGGGAGGCCAAAGCGAGTTCTCTAGTGTGTTGTGTTTTTTGTCACATGGAAGAAAGGATTTTGAAAATGCATGTTTGTTAATGATTTGAGAGATCCTGTTTACAAATTGCTTTGCAGAGACAAAATACTAAAGGTGTCAGAATTGCTTGTTTATGCAGCAAGANTCTCTCTCTCTCTCTCTCTCTCTCTGTCTCTCTCTCTCCCTCCCTCCTAGTTTTCTCTAAGACAGGGTCTCATTGGCCTAGAGTTTTCTGATTAGGCTAAGCTGGCTGACTGGACAGCTAGCTCCAGGAATCCACCTATCTTTGCCTCTCCAATTCAGGGACTAATAGTCAATCTTGCTGTGCCTTTTCACATGATCTCTGGGGCTTGAACTCAAGTCCCTGTGCACTCATAGCAAGAGTTTCATCAATTGAGTTATATCCCAATACAGAAAGATGAACAAAATACTTTTCTTCATTAGCTTATTTTTGCTATCTGCATTGTATTTTTCATTATAATCTGTGATGTGTTTAAAGTACATAAAAACCTCCATTTCAGTTTTAACCACCCAATTGTAGTTGTTATTTGTTTATGAGTGGAAAGCAGATTCTGGAACATTCTTGTAGTAGAAATGGGTAGCCATCTGGGTTGGGGAAAATGTTAACCCAAACATTTCTTGAAATTTAGTTTGAAATCACCCACTCTTTTTTCCTCTCTTCCTAACTTCTTCCTTCATTTCCTCCCTTTCTCGTGTGTGTGTGTATGTGTGTGTGTCTCTCTGTGTGTGTGTACATGCTACAACATGCATTTGGAGGTTAGAGGACAAATTGCATGAGTCAGTTCTCTTCTTTTGCCATGTGGGTCTTGACWGAACTTGGGCCCTCAAGCTTGGCGGCAAGTGCTTTTATTCACTAAGCCACCTTGCCAGCCCTCGCCTGCTTTCTCTGAGGAATAATCTCTTTATATGTGAACTTGGGATAATTTAAATTCCCTTTCTCTTTTTAAAAAAGAGATCTACTATATGTAGCAATCTGTAGAGTAGAGCCTTTATGTCTGGCTTTAAATGAAATGTATAGTAAAGCCTTTGTGTCTGGCCTTGAGTGAAATGCTCCAGCCAAGCCTTTGCTATGTCTGGGTCAATCAGTAGAGGCTGAGGATTGTTTTGAGACTGTGTGAACCTTGAAGAAATGTTGTCCATCTGGAGGGTGTGCACTTGGTGCTGTGTGAGAGCTTGCAGCTGCACCAACCTTGGTCCTGGCAGACCCGGAGTTCTTACTTTTGATTATGGGTAGCCACGACCCAAAGGGACTGAGATTTATATGGGTTGTCTGCTCTCTCCGGCAGCAAGGGCAAGATAACTTTAGTAGCTGGAACCTCTCCCAGCCCCAATTAACCTGGTATGATGTTTACACAAAGTAACTGGAATGAGCTAGCTGGGTGTCAGTCTTCCCTGAGAGACTGTACCCTCTGCTCCTTCAGAAAACGAAGGCTTGGCATCTTGGTGAGCTTCTCTCTACTGTAGCACCTACAAACAACATCAATCAATAATTATTTTATGTGTGGGCCTGGGTGTATGTATGTGCACCACATGTATGCAGTTCCTGCAGGGGCCGAAAGATGGCACTAGATCCCCTGAAACTGGAGCTACAGACAGTCTTGTGTGGCAATGATTTCTCAAACGGAACTTAATCAGAGTCTTCTCTCCAGTCTCTTTTATATACCTTTCCTATGACACCCTGCACCATCCAACTGGCACAGTGTGGTGGCATTAGGTGTTCACCAATAAGCTCCTTTGCCGCTTGATTTCACAGGGACACACACTCGCATTTAGGTAGTAAAGCTGTAAGGGCATGGAGGAAATTCCTGGGCAGTTGGAGAAAGGACAGTAACCCTGGCGATCACTTCGCATGTCCTGTTTCATAACTACTACAGACCAAACGATGTCCGGTTTCCCTGGAGCTTCCTCGGGGTTTTAACCAGAGCCCAGGTACAGCTAATTTTCTCCCCAGAAAGGACCCGTGCGACCTACCCTACCACGTAGCCGTGCCCACCGAGCAGAAAACACGTGCTTGCAGAGCCGGGACGAGCCCCCACAGCTCCTCTTCCCAGTTGTGGCGTTAATGATCTCCAGGTCGGCGCTGCCCACGACCCAGTTGGCACTGAAGTGGGGAGACTTTCCTGGCTGCCGGGCCTCGGCATTAGTCACCCCTGTCAAGAGAGAAATGGGAGGCAGTCAACTTTTGGCTCAAAGCATGTAATTAGAAGTAAAGCTCGTGTTTGAGCTGGGATGAGATGTCCACATAAACACTGTCCTGCTTTTTTCTATTTTAAATTTAGTTTTGTTGAAGGCGTGGTTTTACCTAACTGGAAGCTGAAAACCGAGTTCAACTCTAATCAGAGCCTTGTATTAAAACTCATTGCTGGGGTCTGATGCTAACTTTTTAGTTGGAAGGATTTTACCGGCAGATCTTTCATTTTCTGAACACTTACTACGTGCCGCCACATCTACTGTGCACCAACACCTATTGTGTGTCAGATACCCACTGGGCACTGGATACCTACTGTGTAATGAACACATCCTACAGGTGCAACCCCTACTGTTTGTTGAATGAAGTAATGAACAAGCAGAGCTGCTTGAAAATTCTAAGAATGTGAGTTTACTGGGCACCCACTCAATACCCAAAACACAAGATTAGTAAACAATTCCTGAAAGAGCCTTAGGCTTATGGTTTAGTTATGAGGAAAAGACCCCTAGTTAATTAAATATAAATATGTATATATGTGAATATGTGTATATATGTTAATTAAAGGATATATATGATAATTAGTCAAACAACAGAGTTTGGGAAGAATATTGGCAGGATTCAGTGCAAAATGAGAATGTGAATCCTTTTTTTTGAATCAAGTCAGGTCTGATGGTACAGGCTGAGGCAGGAGGATCACATGTTCAAGGCTTGCCTGGGCTATAAATTGAGCTCAATGGTCAGCTGGAATAACTTAGTAAGATCCTGTTTCCAAGTAAAAAAGAAACAGGAATGCTAGGGATATATATGCATATAATTGGGTTCTTCTAAGCGAAGGTTCCCTTTGTACCTGGCTGGGTCTTAGACTCATGAAGAATCTGGTCTTGCCTACGAGGCTTCCAGAACTTTCATCAAACCCTGGTTTTACAGTGTACCTCTCCTCCCTTGTTAGACTGTGTCTTCTGATGTCCAGTTAGGGTGTGACCCTTTCAGCAATCGCTCACACAGCAGAGCAGAGGAAGAAAGTCGCTCTGCTCTTCTGCTCTGGGTGATGCTCTACCCAGCAGCCTGGCAGCTCACTGTGCTTTCCAGCCTACACTCTCACTCCAGCCTTGTCTCCTGCCTGGTTATCTTGGAGTGCTCCTCATCTTTGATTAGGACTTCCTGGAAACATTGGGGTGCGGTTTCTGGTAACCTACATCGAAAACCTGCCCTCTCTGATCATCCCAAGGGTCCAACGCAGCCAACAGTCTGGTGAATTCTCAGGTTTGTCTCTGCTGCTTTTCGAGGGTTATGCTTGCTCACCTGTGACCTCTGGGGAGGGATCATGCAAATAAACTCACGGTTTGAGGCCATGTGGCCCAGATAAATACTGCCAGATGGTGCCCACAGCATAACAAACGGCACCATCCTAAGTCCTAGGGGATCTACTGTACGGCCAGTCTGCTCGGAGGCTCAGGGACCCACCATGAATACAAGCAGACAAGGCTCTCGGGTCTGCACACTTCAACGATGTTCTGGGAAGTTTAGTTTCTCCCTGCCGCTGTACCTCTCATCCTCCACAGCCCCTCTAGCATCACCCGTACACGTCCTCATCCAAAGGCAGTCCAAATGGCTCTCTCTCCTCTTGTCTAGTTTTCCCTTGTGTGGGTCAAACCTGCCATCCACATATCCCTGCACACTCTCTTCCACTCCCATAGCCATTGACACTGGACAGGTGGACTGGTAGACATGTCCAACCCATGGCCAGGTCCATTTGGCCGAGGATAGCCATGAATGTAGCCCACCACAAAATCACTAACTTACTGTAGCAGTTACTTTTTTCATTGCTGGTTAAGGAAGGACACATTGTCTTTCCTGGCTTACAGTTGGAGGAGACACCTTACGCCATGATGGGGGTGGCATGGCAGGCAGCAGGAGTGGGAAGCTGGCTGGCCATGATTCCTCTCCAGTCAGGAATCGGGGTGGGAAGTGACGTTGGGCTATACCATCTCCAGGTCTGTCCCCCAATTCCTTCATCAAGGCTGTACGTCTTAAAGGTTCCACAACCTTCTTAAATAGCCCCAGCATGTGGGAACCAAGCATTGGAACACACGTGTCTATGGGGAACATTTCACTTTCAAATCATGACACTCAAAACATAAGTTTGCTCTTTCGTTGTTGTTTTGTTGTTGCTGTGTTTTGTTTTGGAAGTTGTGTGATCACGTGAGAGATCACGTGAATTTTGCAGATGAAAACATTGTGTGAAGGTATCAAAGGGATGAACACACCCGGGAGCTCTCAGGTCTGCCCATTTATCACATGAGTTTGTGGAGCCCCCGGAGGGACCAGGGGTTTCTGCAAGAGCATCGTATTTGCTCCAGTGGCTGCTCTCGTGTCCCTGGGATGCGCTACCCTTACTAGAAAGCCCAGGTGTTGGGAAGCACTCCAGCTATAAGTCACAACTGGAAGGGCACATCAGGAGGCCAGGACCTGTACTCAGTTCCATATTGGGAATAGCTCCTGTCTCAGCAGAAGACCTGCTCAGCCGTGTTATACGGACACGGACTTCAGGATCCCCCTGGCCCCAGCTCCAGTATTGAACTGAGGCATGTCCTCTCAGCACGTGGCCATTCAGCTTTGCCAACTGCCACCCAAACAGCCCAGATCCCAGCCTGAAAGTCACCCTGTGACCTTCTTCTGGTCATGGATGGGCAATGTTGGACAGTCAGGCAAACTCCATCCATGTCAGCTCTTTCCCCTAGAAGCGATTCGCTATTGTGGCTGCTCATCCCTGATAGCTGGGCAGGGGAAACAATCTGGCCCATTGGCAGCCGCGGGCTGTCCTACTGGGCAGGGACCATGGTGGCAGGAAGAGGCAGCTGTTGAGGTCAGGGCCGACTGGGCACAAAGGGATGTGATGGCTGCTTCGGAGCTGTGGGCAGCCAGGCTCAGCAGACGGGCAGTCCCTCTGTTCGCTGCAGGCTTCTCTCCCCTTCCCTGTCTCCCATCTCTCTTGTTTTTATGTTGGGATGGACTGCTGAAGCACACCTTTGGGGCTTCTCCAGAATCCTGAATTCTGAACTCAGAGGAATGCCTTCGAATGTCTGATCTCAACACACGATCTCATCCCACCTCGCCTCCTGTTCTCTTCCTAGTCCTGCTTTCCTGGAGACAGCAAYGAGCTTCTCCACTGGCTCTCAGCAAGCAGACACACCTGCCTTGGAGAAGGCTCAGCTGCTGCCTGCCTGGGCTCTGCTCTCCACACCCTTGGCTGTCAGACTCACCAGGGCTTCCACGGTCTCAGAAAGTGAGCCCTGTGCATTCTCCATACCCATGGAGAATGTAGGGAATGGTGGAACATGAGCAGAACGCTGCTTGGATGGGAGCCGCAGGCTGGTAGACCTGTGGGACTCAACGTGAAGACAAGTCCTGAGGACCGAGGAACCGGGGAGCCCTGGCTTCCAGCCTGTCTCCATCCTGGAGCCTTGCTACACACTATTGATTCTCTTCCGTTGCTCTTCATTTTGTAAGGTTAAGTGGAGATCAAATGCAACAGAAGACAGCCCAGTCTAAACATCAAATGCGTCACCATTTGTTATTTAAAGAACGATTTGAAAGTCACCTCTGCTTTGCTTAGTCTTCTCTAAGACACACCACAAAATATTCCCAGTTATAGGACAGAAATATCTCGGGTTTACTGATAATTACCTGATTGTTCCAGGGCTGGAGTAACCAACCAGCAAGCAG
The DNA here is from genome assembly GCA_002335545.1 of Apodemus speciosus. Lineage (NCBI taxonomy): Eukaryota > Metazoa > Chordata > Mammalia > Rodentia > Muridae > Apodemus > Apodemus speciosus. The sequence continues at coordinate 144,255 of BDUI01001148.1, forward strand.
AAGTCAGGATTATTTTTATATTAAACATACATTTTTTGACATTTATACATTTGTCCAGCATTTACCTGTAATACTTCTGCAGGAGTTATCATTGTCTACTTATGCTCTGAGCCTCTAGTTTAAAGATTATTTTTATTCTATTTTTTNTCCTTGCTCCTGTTTCATAAGCCTTAGTGATAGTTCCTCTTAATCATAGGGTCTGAACAGTGTAGGGATCTGGCTTCTTCATGTGTGCTCCTAGTGGATGGCCTCAAGTCTAAAACAGAAGGACTGCTTGGTAAGTATAAGCTATATATGGGTGGTTATAGTCATACTGTGGATAGCACTTCTTGCCTGTGATGGTATTTCAAATGTCTCACTCTTTTACAGCATGGGAGAAATGAAAGTCAGACTTTGTTTTCTGTATTGAGATGCACAAAGAATCTCTTAAATGTCATAACTCTGATACTAGTGGGGTTTTTTATTCTATTGTGCCAATGTCATCATCAAAAAGAGGTTCATGACACTCTGACCAACTAAAACACACCACCAAATGTGGAACAAACTTAAATGAAATGAATTCTTATAGGACAGTTAGGACTGGACGGGAGTTTTTCTGTGTTAAAGATAACATAGTAACATGAGTAGGATCCCTGCCTGATCTGAGTCTCAGCTTTCCAACAAGTGTGTTACCTTCAGCAGCTAACATCCTTCTAGTCTTCTCTAATTTGTTTCATGTGAAAGACAAAGTTGGCAAATATCCTCACCACTGGTACTGAGATAAATCTGGGATAAACGTGTTCATATTTAAAGTTGAAGTGACAACCTGTCCTAAGGTCCCAGAGAAAGCAGTACAAAACAATGCCAGCAATCCTTTGAGGGAAAGCACATTATACTTCAAGTCTGTGCTCCCCATTTAAGCTGGGAGTCCACTGTTCTGTAAGCTGAAGCTAATTATGCTACCTGCTACTTTCTATCTACAAGAGATGAGACATACACCACTAGAGATGTTTTGTGTAGTATATTATGAACAAATTCTCTCTTGTTATTTCTCAAGATTGGTTCTCCAGATATTTGGGGCTAAATGCTTGGTTAATGATGAAAATGTCTTTGCCTTTAGTTCTTTAGTTCCACACACAAGGCCCCCCAATAATTTGGTTACTTTTCTCTCTTTTACCTTAACTGGCATGAATTGAGAGTTCTTTTAAAAAGTCCTTTATGAATTGGCTATGGGGTTCAGCAGGATGGAGTTCAGGGAGGATGAGAATAYGTGCTAGGAGGGTGAATATGGTCAAAACATCTTATTATGTATGTGTGAAATTGTTAAAAGGTAAGTAAAATACATTCTAAAAAATATCTTAGATGCTCTTCTTGCAAAGTTTTAGAATGGAAAGATATTATAATCTTTATTTTTACTTACTGGTTGTAAGCTATAGGGTATTTTGCCTGTTTGGCTCCCTTCAAAAACATCTAGCCCTGTCTGGAGACTGTCAAAACTGATAGATCATACTGGCGTCTGACAAGCAGAAACCAGGAATGCTGCTAAGTGTATGTACACCCGACCACAAGAAGCATCCATCCCCCAAAGCTAACCGTGATGGAGTTAAGAAACTGTTTTAGACTGGAGGAAGATAGAGCCCAAGAGGCAYAGTGACTGTGGCTGGAGTCTCTGGTGGTTTCACATGTCATAATGATGATGCTGTGGAGTCTGATGGCATTTCATGGTGCTGGACCATGGGCACCTAGTTGATTCCAAGAGACAGCTCAATATCAAYTCTAAGACTTCCCCTTGTCTGTTCTTCTGAAGAATAGAGGGGAAAATCAATCTAGGTATTATTATTTAAGGGTTCATGAATTCTCGATTCCATAAAGTAATAATAAATRTAAATTCTGATACCATTGTATGCTCATTACAAACTCCTCTATGGGAATGTTAGTGTATGTAATTTCCTTTTCCCCCACACACCAGTTTTCAGCCCTTCCTCACCTGTACTCCCAAACACACACATATATACACACATGCATGTGTGCATAAACACACACACACTCATATAAACATAAATTTTATATCACTGTAAACATAAAACAGAGGGTTTCCACTGTATAAACAAAGGTAAGAGCTTTCTCCTGGACACCAATTTCAAACCAGATAATTTCACTACTATTGTTAAACAGAGGTATGTACAAAGATGCTTCCCTGTGCAGGGTCTATTGCTAAAGGACTGGACCTGGGTTGAAGTGCTTGCATGTAAGAATTGTGTTCTCATTGCAGGTGGGGTTTAGGGTGAATTGCAGAACTCATGTGTCTACAGAATGAAGAATGATATTAGCTGAGGGTGTCTTGGTGAGCAAGCCACACAAATTCACAGGAAACAGACTTCATCAGTTCTAGTATCTGTGGTTTTCTCGAATTCTCTTCAGATCTTATTCTGGGAAAAAAAAAGCTACCAAGTCAATAGTATTAATGGACTTGGCTTTTCTTTGTCTTTTTTAAACAGAAAAAGCTGAGGGTACCCATTGTCATAACAGGCTGGAAACGAAGAGATTGGTGCTGAGAAGGAATCTGGTGGGTCAGAGGAGGGGTGACGGATGGGCAGCAGAGGGTAAGGAGATGCAGAGGTTTCTGATACTAAAAAAGCAACTGAAAATAGTGATCTCCTTTAAATATCATTAGTGAAACCACACAGTGATGTCACTTCTGATCACGCTGCGATGTGAGTTGCTGATCTGGAGATAACCAGCTTCCTTTTGCGCATTCACAGGCTGTCTACAGTGGAAAAGACCTTCGAGTTGACTGTGAGTGGGTGCGACTCATCAAGAAAAATAACCTCACTACCACAACAACACATGATGGGAGAGACCGAAACTTCTTTGGGAGAACATAAGGAAAAAAAAAAGAAAAAGTGAAGTCTAAGTATTATTAAACACATGAAAGCAGAGTCATTTACTTAATAGGAAGGAGCTCATTCACACACATGTAGGCTTGTGGTCCCTTAGAAGTACGTAAACACGACCCGTCAGTCCACCACAGTCAACATCAGAATTTCTTGGGAAATGCCTCATTAAAGKGTTTTTAAAGAATAAAATGACTATGTACCTGTCAAACAATTTTCCAAAAGTCATTAAAGATGAGTTACTCTGCTCTGTTATGCATTTCCTTCCCTTGCATGGGCACTGCATCTTGCCAAATTTAGTATGAGATCTGAAGAGAGAGAAAACATGAACTCTTTGAACTAAARTTCAGCTTCCTGTTTCTACATGGCCTCTCATAATCTTGGCCATTCTGTAGCTCTTCTCAGGTCTGTTTCCTGGACACTTGATGAAATCATTCTCATATCAAAGTTGACCAAAAATGATTTATGGTAAGTATTTAAGGATTTATAAATACCAGACTATTAGAAACGATTGTGAAATAAATAAATACATACATACATACATACATACATACATACATACACACATACATAAATGTAAGCCCTCCAGCCTGCTCCTACGTTCGTTTGTTCTTCTGTTTGTAGCAGTCTGCTGAGTTTACACCTCTTCTGTTAAAGGCCTCTGTTGAAGAGGTAAACACAGGAGTGGAGGGCTACACAAGGCTTTGAACAATGTATTAACATATAGATGTCATGTTGTGACACACATGTGCAGGTGATATATTGTGAGTTGT
>BDUI01001148.1:151761-168805 GCA_002335545.1 Apodemus speciosus
GGCCCCCATCTATATAAAGATGCCTTATTTTAAAGAAATCCTTATTTATTTAAAAAAGGCATTATATAAGTGAGACATTACAGCATGTCTTTAAATAGCTGGTGAGCCTACTTTATTTAAAATGTAATTTGCTCTCCCCAAATTAAATTTACACAAGACCTTTCAGAGATGTGATTTTTATATGAAGTGAGGCGAGTCTATAATACAGGGGCACATTACATTTAATTTTGCAAAATGAATGGAGTAGCATGCTTCCAGGCATGCATGGAATCATAAAGTTGCAGGGATAGAAGGGGCCTCTTGAATGTAATATACTGCCGGATATCCTGTGTGCCCTGTGTAATCTCTCCCCTGTGCGCTCTCTCTCTCTTTCTCTCCCCCCCCTCACACACACAGACACATACACAGATACACACAGACACAGACACATACACAGATACACACAGACASACACACAGACATTCACACACATACACACACATACACACAAACACACACACACTCTCACACACACTTCTAGTGGAAACAGAATTGGTAAATTTATCATATTATGCCATTTTATTTGTTATCATCAACATGAACACCATCGTAATTGTCAGCAGTTTTATGGGTAGCCTCCTGTCGTGATAGAGCATACTTAGTGAGGAATGACATATGCAGCAGAGCTTGTAGAACGTGGTAGGACTGAGCGTAGGCAATTGGTATATTGCCTGGTGCAGTTTTGTCTAAACAAGCATGTTTAAAAAACAAACCAAGGGGGCTGGAAAGATGGCGGAGCAGGTGTGAACACTCACAGTGGGCTGGAAAGATGGCGGAGTGGGTGCGAAAATTCACTGTGCAAGTGTGAGCGCCGGAGTTTGAATCTGTAGAACCTATGAGCAGCAGGGGTTGGGAGCAGGATGCTGGGAGCCAGCTCTAGTTCTCTGGAAACAAGTGCTCAACCTCAGGGTCATATCTCCATCTCCTCAATACTCCCTCTTGCAAGCAGACAAAACAACCAAACCTGTTTAGTTTAATAGGATCTCTGGTCCAAAAAGAAACATCAAGACGAAACCTAGGACATTGCCACATCGGCACCTATCCTCACAAGCTTGGTCAACCTATAAGAAAAAACCAAAGCACAACAAGATGAACCCGGAAGGCAATGGAATCTGGGGAACTGGACGTGAGGCTTGGACAAGGACTTCTTTTCACAGTTTAAGCTTTGGATCCGGTCACCGCCAGAAGAAGGACACCCGGAGCTGGAGCAGTTGTCTTGTTTGTTGTATGGATAATGCCCACAGGGAGTCAAAAAAACATGGCCTGGAGCCCTCTTGCGGCTTTGGAAGGAACTCAAACCACCTTCTGAGGGTGCCTAGGAGAAGACCTGGGGGAAGGGAAGCCCTGAGCACGGGGGAGTCAAAGGCTTGCATACCTCCAATCCTTTCTTTTAAAAGTACATGTATTTACGGAGAATATTTATGGAAGTTTGTCAGTTACTACATTATAATCTTAAATTTGATGTAATATAAAACAGTGCTAAAGTAATATCTACATGGAAAGTATTTGCTTCTGCCACACGTGTTACTTTGTGAAATATAATTTATCATCGCTAGACTTCTCTTGAATTTGAGAAGACTAGCATTCCACATAAGATTCTTAACCACGGTGAATATCCATGCCAGAGTAGGGACATGGATGCCTTTGGGTAGCAGAGCATGAAAAGCAGATAGAATAGGGAGAACTTGCCTGACTGTCATCAGTGAAGATTTTAATGCACTCAAGCTTCTGACTGCGTTGTCAGGAAACACTGTCTAAACCAGCTTCTGGTTATGATCCCTATTAATTTTATTACTGCTTCAGGACAATCAGTACCAGGAGGAAAGAGCGCCAATGCTCTCTACTTCTATTAGAAATGTGCCTGTGTTCATCACACCAAGCTAAAACAGTGGTTTCAGCTCACAGTTCTAGCAATCAATTCTCTGTTCCGTCTCTGGCTTCAGACTTCCTGAWTATTGCTATAAACTTGTTGTGCATTATAAAAATAATTTATTTCCAGTGTGGGCTTAGAAAAGTCAAGATTAAAAACCACATCTTGGGCTGGTGAGATGGCTCAGTAGATAAAGATACCTAAAGCCAGACCTGATGACCAGAGTTCAATCCCAGAGACTCATACAGTAGAAGAGGAGATCAGACTCCCATGGGCTCCTCTGATGAGCATGCACACACAGACACACACACACACACACACACANACACACACACACACACACACACACACACACACACACACACACACACACAAATAAGCCTAAACCATACATTTGTTAAATATACTACTATCATAAAAAAGAGTTTGACTATTATATTGGTCATTTTTCTTTTGCTGTGATAAAAWCCCCTGGCAAAAGCATCTTAAGGAAGAAAGGGTTTATTTTGGTTTACAGTCTCAGAGGGACAGAGTCTATCACAGTGGGGAAGGTCAACAGTAAGGGAAGGCATGGAGTCAGGGGCAGGAAGCTGGCGGTTCAGACTAACCGAGGGAGCAGAAAGGGGGGAGGGGGAAGAGAGGCAGGTGGGAGGGAGAGACAGCTGGGCCAGGCAGTAAACCCCCAAAGCCCACACTCAAGGACGCACTTCCTGCAGAGAGGTCCCACATTGGAACCATTCCGCAGCGTACCCAAACAATGCCATCCGCTGGGACCAACTGTCCAAATAGCGAGACTATGGAGGACAGGTCTCATTCAAACCGGTGCAGACATGCTGTCTAACTCCCTTCATCCCACGGTGACATTTTTCCTTGATGGGAGAAAAGTTCATCTCGAGGTTGGAAGCATCAGGAAGCATGTGCCTTCAGCTCGGTAAGACAAGCCGTCAGAGCCACTTTCTATTTTGTGGCACTTTGTTTTTCTAAAAACACGAATGTTCCAGGTATGGATTTTTATTAGTTATTACTCTCACACTTTGTTTTCATCTTATTGAGTTCACAAGAAGGCAGAATTCCCAATGGCAGCCTTCTTTAGGGTGGCTGTCTTAGGTGATGATGAATTTTTCCCCCATGAAGGACTCAGSGTTTGGTCCAGCCTTAGCACACTCACGGGTCCTGAAGCTGACTTCAGGCTGGCTTGCCTTATGCAGAATACTTCAAGCCTGACTTTGAGACATTAATATGTGCCCTGTGTCTGTGGCAACGAGGGTATTCTTTCAGCTTGGTTGATTCTTTCTAAGCCAGGACTGATTTAGCTGTATCTAAATTGCAGGGCTTCTTTCTACTAATGCTAGAGCTTCACCCTTGAGCGCGACTCTGCACACTGACCTTGAGGGAAGCCCATTTGCTTGTTTGAGTGTGACTTTTATTATTGTCCTCATCAGGCCACACCCCCTCGATCTTATCTTTTTTTCTTTCCTTCTTCAAGAAATTAAAATGATTTCTTTTCAAAATTTGCATGATTCATTTTCAAATGTCCATCAAAAGCAAAGAAGTTACTGCTTAGGGGTTCCGAGCAGGGGAGATTTAGCTCAATTTGTATCTTTATAGTAGCAAGAACCATATTCTAGGTAAGTGCAGGCTGACAGGTTTAGTCAGACCACACTGCTAGAGGGGAGGGCAGACGCCACATGGACTGGGGGAGAGGAGAAAGTGTCTCAGGGGCTCGGCTATATCCTAAGCCAGTCAGGTGGCCCCGGGGTTCTCGTATTTCTGCTGCTGCACAGTGTATGTAAAGCTTTTATTCAACTCGGATTTTGGAGATCAAACTTGGCTGTCAGGCTTGTGTGACAATTGCTTTGTACCACTGAGCCACCCTTCACCTCATTCTTTTGAGACAAGGACTCCTCAGTGAACCTGAACCGGACCATTCTGGCAAGACTGGCTGACCCGTGAGCCCCAGGGATCGACCTGAGTCTGCCCTTCCTGGTGTTGGACCTATAGGCATGCTGCTAAGCTTGGCTTGTTTGTCGGTGTTGAGCACCTGAACGTAGGTACCTTTGCTTGTGGAGTAAGTACCTGCTGAGCCATCTCTACAGCCACAATAATCAAAAGTTGTCATTTCATTTATGTTGCCATGTCCCCAGAGGACCATGTCATTTATAAAGAGCACAGATAAGAGCCCAGATGTCCAAGAAGGGATTTAATGTTTCCCAGAGGATGAACAAAGTCCACTAACTTGACAGCGGGTTGGTAAGGAGGCGGTATTGCATTTTCCTTTTCTTAGTGTTTGTTAATTTTAAATCATGGTTAAAAGGACTTATTCTAACCTTGTGTGCATTTCTTTGTGTGGGTACATGTGTGTGAGTCAGGTGCCCACAGAAATTAGAAGAGGGCACTGGATCCCCAGAGCTGGAGTTACAGGTGATTGTAAGCTGCTGGGAACCAAACTTAGGTCTCTTGCAAGAGCAGCAAGCATTCAGAACCGATGAGCCATCTGTCCAGTCCCTAAATCATTTTTTTCCTCATTCTTAGATAAATACAGAAGAATGAGGACCACTCAGCGAGTTAGGAGCACAGAAAGAGAGCGTCAACACATCATTAAAAAAAAAAAGGAAGTGTCTTTTTTTTTTTAAACCTACAATAAATTTAACCTACAATAAATCCAAGAACTATGCCACAATTTGAGGACATCTATTGTGGAGCCATTCATTTATGCTTCCAAACCAGCCATTCCCCACCTCACCGCCCCCCCACCCACCCTGGCCCCGCCCATCTTGTTTAGAGCTAATTTTGCTGCTTAGTTAGAGCGAGTCCTTGGTCAGTTTAAGACAAGACAGGATAAAGAAAAGCAAGGCAGGATGAAAGCAAGAAGGAGGAAGAGTGTGCACCCCACGTGGCATTTTCTCAGAATTACTGAAATTATTGGGCATTTAAAAAATAAATATAATTTTCTAGACCTCAAGGCGAATCTTTCACGACTGTGCTTGGCGACAGACCAGTCTTCAGTGCTGCATGGGGGGCTGAGAGCAGCTAAGAGTTTTGGACACACTCCAGTGCACTGGCTTGCTGCCCCACACCCCATCTCTGGTAGTTAGACATCGCTGCCTCTTTAGCTAGACTCTTTTCGCATTATTAGTTTTGTGTGTGTGTGTGTGTGTGTGTGTGTGTAAATAGACATTTAAGAACTTGTTCTGCACTGCCACAGGATGTAATCTGATATACTAAGAGAATGTAAAATTTAAGCTAGTTGGACTTGAGTTTAAGTTCTTATTCCTTTTGGTTAAATAGAACATCTTAAGGATCACATTACATGAGTCTCTTTCAATGTTAATTACTATGTGTTCTCTGGCATGAAGGTTACATACATGCATGTGCATGTGTGTGGGGGCCACAGCCAGCATTCAGTATTGTTCTTTAGGGTCATCGTCTGCCTTCCCTGACAGAGTTTCTCAGTGACCTCAGTGTCTAAGTAGGCTAGACTACCTGGCCATAGAGACACAGTTGCAGGCCTTTTAACGTGGGTTGAACACAGGTCCTTGTGCCTGCAAGACAAACATTTTACCAACTGAGGTGGCTTCCTAGCCTTCCTTTGACACTTAAAAGAAATGGAGCGACTCATATTTGTTTTTGGTTGGTACGAAGACGGAATGATGACCCAAGTCATAAATCAGTACGGAGAGAGGGTGTCTGCTCACGAAGTGCCGGCTCATGTCTCTAAATGATTTTGCCACTCTCAGGACTCTTCTGAACTTTGTAACAGTTGTGTCACTCAGAGCATACCCTCTGCTTGCCTCCATTCTGTCCCCAAGGATACCACCTATATGTTGTTCATTTCTCAAGAGTTAYAGTTTGAATAACGGATTCTGCAGTCTAGATCGAACCAAAAGGCAGCCTTCATAGCTTGGACTTTTCAGGTGAACTAAAACTCAACCCATTACGTATACCAYGGACTAGCTAGTGATTAAGACTCATCACACACTCAATGTTGAGAGTGAAGGAGACAGCCATTAGGCTGGAAACAAGAGCAAGGATTCAGGGGTGATGCAATAAACAGAGAGGGTAGGTGTCCACTGCCTGTGGGCCAACCCAGCCGGTAGTATTGATAGTAACTCAGCCCTCAGGATGGAGATGAAGTATCTCCCCTTCTACAGTAGTCAGCCTTGTGTCACAACGAAGTAAGTGAAAATCCGGATACAAACAACTGTTCAGCATTCCTAGATTAAACAGCGCTACCCCTTTCTCAGATATCTTGCCGAAACCTGCCAGTATTTCGATACAAGTTCTCCTTGGCTGCACACCTGGAGCCCTGAGAGCTAGCAAGAGTCTAATAAGCCCTGTTCCCTTGAACACAGAATGACGCCAGTCTCTCTACGTCTGCCTAGTCTGTAATTCTAGTCCGTAATTCACTATATATCAAAGTTATCCTCAAACCCAGAATCCTCCCCCAGTTTTCTGAACACCCAAATGACAGGCATGTGTCACCACGCTCAGGGACACGAGCTAGGATTGGGGCTGCTGTCTGATGCCACGAGCTCTCTTCACTGTTAAAAGGAAGCCAAGTCTTACAAAGGACCCAAGGAGCTTAGATGGCGTCTAAAATGCCTGAGGTTTTGATAGTGAAGGAACAAGTTTCTAGTTGGTGGCATTCAGAGGGCAGCTCCTTTCCTGCCCAGCCTGTTTAGCTTCTTAAATCTGTGATCTTATTTTACATAACCTTTAAGTGGCCAACATTGTAGAATAGATGAATAAAGGGAATCATTTTCTGTGATGGCTGGCATCTTAAGAATGTGCTTAGCGTCCTCCTGTGCCCTGCATGAATTATTTCATTTCTTCCCCATCGTTGCTCCCATGAGGCCCCCTTTCCACACCCGATCTTATAGTGTGGAACAATTTTAAAATTCTGGAAATAAATCTTAGGCCCAATTGCAACATACAGTCATATATATATATATATATATATATATATATATNTGTGTGTGTGTGTGTGTGTGTGTGTGTGTGTGTATGTGTGTGTGTGTATGTATACACACACACACATACACAGACACACATACACACATACACAATACACACAAGCACAGTCAGACAGACACATAGACAGGTAATACATACACAACATACATACATACAAACATACACACATATACATACATACATACATACATACATACATACACACATGTACACACCAACAACTGCTTTGTCTTCCTGTTTTTTTTCTTTCTTAGATACTGGCTGTATTAAACTTTTCTTACTGCTGTGACCAAATTACTTGACAGAAGCGACTTAAGGGAAGAAGAGCTTCCATTGGCTTATAGTTTGAAGAGAGAGACAGTCTATTGTRGAGGAGCCTGAGGAAGCTACCTGCATTTCACAAGTAGTCAGGAGGTAGAGCAGACAGAAAGTGAGGCCATAAAGCCTCTAGGCCTGCTCCACGGCCTACTTCCTCTAGGCCTGCTCCCCTAAAAGCTTCACAGTAGCTGGACTAAGTATTCAACCCGTGGACCTGTGGAAGGCACTTTCCATCCCAGCACAGCACAGGCAGGGGATAAGCCAGCCAAGCCTGTGAGTGCTTGTCCCAGCTCCGGGAGTGAAGCCCAGGTTTTCTTTTGCAAAGAGAGTTCCACTGTTTCTCAGTGCACCTGCCTAATTTTTGCCCCAAGTAGTTTCTCAAGAGAACTCTCCTGAAGCACAAGGGGGAACTCACATTAAGATCTAGAGTTTTCCGTCAGGTTCTCATTACAAGGCCAACAGGACATGATTAAAATTCACATGCTGCTTCTTTCTGCTCTGGATCACCTCCAACAATCTGGAAGTTTATGATTAATATAGAGGGCTGGCCCAGTATATAGATATCACTTTTCCAAACCCATGGGGACTGCTCATTGGCTCCTTTCTATGTGACACAAAGGTTTATGCCTTCTAGTGTTTCCTAAGCTATGTGACCTATGACGCTTGCAACCAGCTGTTGCCAGGTGGGTTGGCATGTCTGGGTTCCCTAAAGGCACCTAGGCTCTGTGGGAAGGTGTGGTGTGCTCAGGGCTTGCCTCCCAGTGTGGTTTCAGCCAGGACCTGCAACACAGAGTATCCTTCTAGGTCCTGCAGACACACTGCAGGTGACCTGGGGGCTGGCTGACACTTCCTTCTCTCTCTCTCTCTCTCTCTCTCTCTCTCTCTCTCTCTCTCTCTCTCGTGTGTGTGTGTGTGTGTGTGTGTTTTACAGTGTGAGTATGGAAGTCTGAGGGCAATCTTGAGTGTCAGTCCCTGCTTTTCACCTTGTATGAGATTGGGTCTCCTGTTTCCATGGCATGTATACTTAGGCAAACATAGTTGGCCAGTGAGCTTCTGTCCAGTGAAGCTGCTGTTTCTGGCTCTCATCATCCCCAAAGAGTGCTGGAATGTACACTACCACCACATTCAGGACACTCATTTATTTTTGTGAGTTCTGAGGATTTGAACTCAGGTTCTCACACACCAAGGGTATCTAAGACAGGTGCTGGGGCCTATTTAGCCTTATGATTCATGATGTACTAGGTCTCACCTGAATTCATGCTAACTGTTGTTTATTATTGGRTATGCTGTGATCTTCACACACGCGATTATGTGCGTGTGTGTATACACACACACTCTCTCTCTCACACACACAATTGGTCCATTTTAAGTTTTTTTCCATTGTTGTTACTTTACTCAATAAGTTTGAAATCATCATTGCCAAAGTGAATGCAGCCAGAATAGAGTTGTGATCATGGGGCCTGTGCTCAGCAGTCTGAAGACAAGGCCGTGGGGTGAGGTCTCTTACCACTAAGGAGAGGCCTGTTTTGTCGGTATGAGGCGGGCAGCTGGCCGATGCCCTCCATCCTGTGGCTCATGACCCTTGCAAGATGGCCCGTGTGGTGCAGGCTTCCCACAATGATGCTATGGAGGTACACAGGCTCGATGAAGTGACAGAGGAGAGCGCCTTGTAGTCCCAGCACATTCCAGCTAGAAGGAAAAGCAAGGGTGAAGTCAGTGGGATTCCTGAGCCTGCTGGGNCTGGGAGCTGGGCCTGCTGGGGATGCAGTGCTGGGAGCTGGGCCTGCTGGGGATGCAGTGCTGGGAGCTGGGCCTGCTGGGGATGCAGTGCTGGGAGCTGGGCCTGCTGGGGATGCAGTGTGGCAGTTCTTAGGCCACTCAGGGAGCTGGATGTCATCATTCTCTCCTCTGGCTGTTTTCCCTTTTCAGCCTGGGAGGAATGGCCTGGGAACTTCTCAGATGCAAGTCATCAGGGCGGCCACTGATGGTTCTGCTGGACGCTAACGACCTAGGAGTGAGCTCTGATAGTGTCTTGTGTGTTCATTAAGCTTGACTTTCTTTTCTGGAAAACTGAGTTTTAGAGAGACAGGAAGTACTATTCTCCCAGAGACTTAAAATCAGACTCTTTAAAAGAAATGATTCTGAAGACGTTTTTTTCTACCTTATATTCCATCTGAGAAAGGTCCAGAGACTGAATTTGATGATTTGCATTTGGAGAAAAGTGCCATCTCCCATCCCCCTTGTCCTTAGTACTCAGAATGACCTACCATATAGAAATTAAAGGGTGTTAATAAATGACCTTGTTTTGGTCTGGGGATGGTTTTTTGTAGTTTAAAAAACCTAGATCAGAGATGATTGACAAGGGCTCTTTCTTTGAAATAAATATAGCCCTGAGTGAATGTTCTTACTGTGATAATTTTTTTTTGCCCTCCGACCTAAAATTCAAGGAAGAAAGTTCTGTGTATCTACTACCTAATGTGGTTTCCACCTACTGTGTCTCGAATGCAACCACTATTGGAAGCAGGCATTATGTAGCTAATTTCTTACATCATTGTTCTTTTTCATTAATTAACATTTCTCCACCGTTGGAGCAATTATTGTGGGGCCTCCATGCTGTACATCTCTTTTGATGATTAATAAGGAGTCATTATATCTCTCTTCCCGAAGCAGTCAATTAACACAGAATTCTTTCCATTAATTACCGAATGCATCTCTACCTGGAGAGCAATCTGCTCTGAGAACCGGTGACACCGATTGCTCTAAAAAGTTCTCTTTAAATTTTATTCCGAAAACACAAGCAATTTAGCTGGCGATATTAATCTGCCTCAGAAGCATCGTGGTGAATGAGAAACATCTTTTAATCTCATGCAAGAAAAGGCAGCCATCTGGCTGGCAAGGATTTGAGGGAGCTGCTCTCCCAGTCTCCCTCTGTAAATGCAGGTCATTAAAGTAATGTGTTCATCTACATAAAACTCAAATGGAATATAAAAGGTAATATTTATATACAAACAATTTAGTCCCACGATTTAAACAGTCATTGGTTTTATGAAACATTTACTTTGGGCTATCAGATTTGCATAACTTCATTTAAAAATATTGTGGTCAGTTTCTAGAAGTCACACTAGTCTTCTCAGCAAAGAAAAGGCTGTCTTCAGATACATGCACTTTATCCAAGTGTAAATATCAGAATGGGATGAAGAAAGGGCATGTCTAGAAGAAGCACATGTCCTCATTCCTGATGTCTTTTGGTTGTAATGTTCCTGCTTCATGCTGAATTTTCACTACAATAAGACACACTCACTATGGGTCCTCTAATGACCCTACTCTTCATTGATGAGTCACAGAGTGTCTACAAAGCTCAGGAGGAGTCTACTGATATCTGAACTCTTCCTGGGAGGAACAGTGTTGGTGGTTTTGAGTTGTACTTGAGGAATTTGGTTCATTTTCTTCTCTTTTGACATTGTATTACTTATTTATTTTATTAATTTTTAAATACAATATCATGTTTTTCCTTCTCTCTCAACTCCTCCTAGATTCTCTCTATCCACCCAACCTCATGTTCTTTCCATCAAACATAAAGCACACACACACACACACACACACACACACACACAGAAAACTAAAATCAAAACAAACAAAAAGATAAATGAGATAAAAACCAAGAAGCCAAGAAGAGGTATAACAAGATGGATCAGTGGGTAGTGGTCGGTGCCTACTGCCCAACCTGAGGACCTAAGTTTAATCCCTGGAACCCAAATGTTAGAAAGAAAGTTTTTCTCTGATCTCTGTATGTACAGTATGGCATGTGATATCCCCCAATTAAATAAAAAAAGTAGCAAATATTTTTTAAAGGTGAGAATGCCAAGAATGGTTACATATTTCTGTAGACCYAGTACTTGAGAAATGGAGGAATTATGAGTTGGAAGCCAGCAGAGGCAAGATACAAAAAATTAGCTCCCCACAACAAACAAATAAATAAGTAAACAGAATTCAACAGAATTGCTACCATGTTGTGTTTTAGACATTCTTTTCAAAATTTGAGATGGTGAAAAAGTATGCCAAGGAAAGCTTAGYTCGAAAGGATGCTCAGAAAGGCTGCCAAGGGGTAACTATACAAAAGGGCTCTGGGTTATAGACAGCCAGAGTGGAGCTTATGTTCTTCAGACTGTTGATAAAATTTACAACATCCCTATCCATTAAAAGCAGAAAAATACACAAATCTCATTTGATAACAGTGTATCTTCTTCAAATAAGCTAAAACTCAGACCAAAAAAAATGTGAATTCCCTAGATGGGATATAGCAATTCTTGAGACCATCAAAGTATTGGATTCGAACAAAACTTGTGGAACACATTTGAGTGGTTCTGATTCCACTGGATTGTCGAAAGACAAATAACTTCTATATTTGGTTCCTCCTAATAACCTTTACAATAAAAAGAAAAATCAACCTCCTCTTTGCCTGACTATAGGAGTTTAAACGAATTCAGCTAACACGATCAATAAAACCAAATGTCTCTCTGAATATGAACTGGAGAATCCTCAGCATTCAGGATTGAAAGGAAAAATACCTCTCCTTTTGTTCAAATAGCTGATATGCCTGTAATGTTGACAGAGACAGAAATCCTATGCCTAGTTTTCAATATAGATAATCCCTAAATAAATATATATTTTTGTCTGTTTGTCAATCACAGAAATACCGCAGGTAACTGGAGGAGAGATTTTAGAAAAGGCTGCCTTTCTKTAGGCAAGGGATACCATCTCCTTGCTGAATKTGAACTGTGACCTCCAAGACTGGGAGAAAATGATGAGCCTTGTGCACGAGGCCCTCCCCACAGGTGTGTAACTTGAAGTCTAGACAGAGAACAGCCATTGATGATGTGTATTTTGGGTATTTTACCTTTCTGCCTGTTATTTATAACATCTTGATGTGGTCCTGGAAAAAAGATATAACTCTGTAGGATTACACCTTGCACCATGAGGTCGTTCCATAGATTCCCATTTCTACTTTCTTCTGTGAGTCTGTTTTCTGGACAAAACACCACACCAATTACAAGTTTTCTCATGTTCTGTCTGAAGCCAGTGAGGGTCACACCGGAGGAACCAGGAGGTCACAATCTGTAGGTGATACTCAGGGGGGGGGGATATGGCGGAACCATGGTCTTCAACTTAGCCTTGTACGTGGGATCAACCCAGAGCTTTAAGAACATTCTGCTTCATGTCCTGGTTTGCTCTCTGTTGTCGTGATTAGAAAACATGACCAAAAGCAACTTGGCGAGGAAAGCATTTATTTCATCTTACAACCCAAGTTACTATGTCTCTGAGGGAAGCCAGGGTAGGGACTCCAGGCAGGAACCCGGAGACAGGAGCTGAAGCAGAGGGTGTGGAGGAGTGCAGCTAACTGGCTCGCTTCTCACGGCTGGCTCAGTTACTTTTCTTACAGCACCCAGGACCACCTGTCCAGGAACTGTACTACTACCCACAGTAGGGTGGGTACTCTCACACCAATCATTAATCAAGAAAACTCCCCACAGACACGCCTCTAGGCCAGGCGGACTCAGATAATTCTTTAATTGACTCTGATTTGTCAAGTAGTGTTGCAGGAAATACTGAAAAGACTGGCAAGTTCCCGTGCTATGCCCACTGCCCCCTGCTCTGAAGTTCCCGTGCTATGCCCACTGCCCCCTGCTCTGAAGTTCCCGTGCTATGCCCACTGCCCCCTGCTCTGAAGTTCCCATGCTATGCCCACTGCCCCCTGCTCTGGTGACGGTCTTGCTACCTCTGTCTCTAGGCTAGTTCCAGCAGCGCCCCATTACGGTCTTCCCAGCTCCAGTTTGCTTGTCTCATTACGGTCTTCCCAGCTCCAGTTTGCTTGTCTCAGTGCCTCCTGTACCTTCTCAGCCATAAACCCCCTGTGGTCAGTGGTCCCACAATCCAGAAAAATCAAAACTCTAGAAGCTTTTAATTAATCAGTCAGATTTATATATCAATAAAGTCTCAATTCACAAGATGTTCATACAATAAATTCAGGGCCAATTGATAATGATACAAGCTGCCCACCTACATTAGATAAGTTATCCCAGTTATTCTATCCCTATATGATATTATATCTACTTGTGGCTATTTAAAGCTACCCGGAATCTGAATCATCCCATTAGTCCTCCATTTTGCTTCCTTCTCTTCTCCCGTGTTGTGCTCCCTGTCTCTGCAGCTCTTAGCTCCTCTTCCCTTTTCCCTGTCCAACCACAGGCTTCTTGTTGGATTAATATTTAATGTGATTGGACAGGGAGAATTTTGCTACAAAGAAGTCATAAACTGACCAGCACAGTGCCCAAATATATTTTTATCTGATTGGTTGGGGTGGGTCTGGGCAAATCTGGTTTTTTTTTTTTATTTATTTGTGTTGTTTTGTTTTGTTGTTTTTGGCCACATTATTCCAAAGTCATTCAGTACTGGAGTTTAGCATCTGAGTAGTTAATGAAAATGTTAGAGTAAAAAGACTCAGATAAAATATACATCCAGACTCTGGACATTTGGGCCATCCTGAACCACTTTGCTGCTTTGAGCAATAGTCTGCTCAGTGCTCCTCTAAGGGTGGCACCTGAGTGACACAGGTAAGGCTGGGCACTTGACGGAAGCACACACTCTCAGGTCCCAGGCCAGACCTGCCAAGTCAGGACCTCGGGGAGAGGTCTAGCTGGCAGCTGTGTTTTAACAGATCTTCTAGGCGATTCCATTGCTGCTAAAGTTTGAAGCCTGCCTGTCTCCGTTGGAACGTGGCCACACTAATACTGTCTGCTTTGCAATCCATTGAGAGACCACAGAAAATCAATTTACATCCACCTGGGGTTGTTGCCCCCATGTATTTCCTATGTGTCACACTACCTTCCCTCCACCTTTTTTTTTGGATTTTTTTTTTTTTCCCGAGGCAGGGTTTCTCTGTGTAGCCCTGGCTGTCCTGGAACTCAGGCTGTAGACCAGGCTGGCCTCGAACTCAGAAATCTGCCTACCTCTGCCTCCCAAGTGCTGGGATTAAAGGCGTGCGCCACCACCAGCCGGCGGGTCAGAATAGTCTTTACAGATTTGTCATAAATATAAAGCAAACTAAAGAYGACAAAGGAAGACTGGAAGCAAGCTACCATTAGTATAGATCCGACTTAATAAGTCTCTGCATATTCACAGAAAGAAAAGATCCTAGTCACACTGCTCGCCTATTGCCTGTCCCTGGCAAGGGCTGCTCTGAGGACCCCCTGCTCTCTGGCTCTGTCTCTTTATCTCCTCCCACATGGCCGCGCTGCATCCAACTGGCTGCCTGCACAATGCCTCTCCCCAGACTTTCGTTACAATACCTAGGACGACGTTTCAGATTATGCTGGGCCACTCTCTTGTTTTCTTCCCATAACCACGATATTCTTACTCACTGATCTAGATGGCCATGTTTGTTTTGTAGAACTGGATTCTTAGCCGCTCCTGTGTCCACACCTCTGAGCAGAGTCTGGGAGGCAGGCAGTCAGCCGTGTGTCTGGGGCGCTAATCTGGCCGTTCTGGCCGCCTCAGTGGGTGTTCGCACTAGTGACAGGGCTGGTAGATGCCACGTGGCCTTGGACTTGTTGCGAWTGCTTCTGTATTTGATAAGCAGCATCCACCTGATGACTCTGTTTTCATCATGAGAGATTGTACAAGACTTTCTTAAAAGCTGTTATAAAAATCACCGGAGCTCCCAGTGAAATAAATAATGGTAGAAAGGTTTTTGAGGTGAGCAGAGTCTTGAGTGATGTTAGTCTCAGCCTTTTGGGAGATTGATGCAGGACTACCATGAGCTCAAGGCCAACTGGGCTACCTAGGATGTTCCAGGGCCACCCTAGGCTACGTGGGGAAACCCTGTCTTGAAAAGGAGGTGGGAGAGGCTAGGAGTGTGACTCAGTGATAGAGTACTTATTTGTATGCMTGGAGCCCTAGATTGAATCTCCAGTACTACGCCCCCCCCCCTAAAAATGAGATGAGAAAATGGTACATCATCCTTTTTTTTTTTTTTTGAATTCTATGGAATTTGTGATGTGCTRTAGGTGAGGAGTCTGCCAACAAATTAAGAAGGAAGGAAGTCAGGACTTCCCCCAGGGTCCTGGGCGCAGAGAGGAAGGAAGGAGCTGCTTCGAGGGGCTGTGGGACAGGTCTTTGCTTGGAGGGCCAGCACCCCATTCACAGTCAGAATCTAAGCTGGACAGTCAGCTGGCTGTCTGTTTCTCCAGAAAGCAGCTAGCCTCCTCCTCCCCTTCCTCCTCCTCCCCTTCCTCCTCCTCCCCTTCCTCCTCCTGCTCCTCTTCTTCGTCCTCCTCTTCTAATGGAGAAAGTTTTAATTCCTTTATATAAAGAGACGTTGTGATCAATAATCAGGTCCAGGTACTTAAAATCAGAAGCCACATCTAAAGGGACATTAGTTCCAGAAGATTTAGATTTGTATATGCCATTCAGCTTCTGCTCTGGTTTCCYGTTCTTTAGGGAGCCTGTGGTTTGTGCCTGTGAGAGTGGCTGCTCAGAGTGTGGAAACAAACCGTATAGACAGGGGTGTGGCCCTGGTTACAGCTACCGTCACCTGCTCCTCTATGCACGGACCACTGTTGGTTGGTGATGTGCTACTYGGCTTTAATTTTGTGCTTCTGAAGGTCAATTTTCATAGATGAGGTGAAATAACCCACTTTCTGTAGATCCACTCAGTGGTTAAGGGTGCTGCTAGAGATGTGATTTTAGGAACATACTTTACTGTAATTTTTATCTGGATTCATGATTTTCCAGAGTTAAGCTACATAAGTAACTTTTCTTGTGACTTCCATAGCACATGGCTGCTTCAATATGGCCCTGAATAGCAGATTCTGGAGATGGGAGGTCTGAAATCAGGCTGTCAAGCTGCCTGGCGGCACTCCCCCTGGAGGCTGGGGGAGGATCCACCCTCAGAATCCCAGCTGCTGGTGACAGTTGTTGATGCTCTTGGGTTGTGTTTACCAGTCCAAACTCCGCCTCCTGCCACGTGCACTTTCGTGAGCCCATCCCCATTCTCTCTCTGCCTCTCCTTTACAAGGACACCCATGGTTGCATCTAGAAGCTACCTGAGGTACGGTACATTCCTCCATTACTCTGCCCAACTCAATTCTGCCCTGTCAAGYTGGAGTCATAGGTTCCGGAAGGRCGCACGTCTTTAGAGGTGTCTATTCGACTGCCTACATCCAGGGGATTTCATCTTGTCCTTTGCCCTTTATTTTGAAAAGCCAGTGTTTATCCTCTAGTACAGATYCCACATAGGAAAGCTGAGATCTAGAACGAAGTGTTTGCACCGAGGCTCACACTAGCAGCAACCTGGAATYGCAGCAGGCAGGCGTCCATCAGCAGGYGTGGGAGTGCCAGCAGTAATCCACTCACACTGCCGTGCTGGTTATTTTAACAAGGAGCCATGGTTGTAGTTTGGGCAACAGTTTGTAAGCCAATTTCAACACATTACAAACATGTCTTAGCTATAGGAAAAAATGTGAGTTAAAAAAAAAGATTAACAGGAATATAGCAATAGTGACAATTGGGATATAGCTGACATTTCTTTATATTTTCCTAATATTTCTTTATGGTATTTCTCTTTTCTTGAGACAGACTCTTGCTCCATAGTCCTGGTTGGCCTTGAACGCCATATATAGCTTAGGATTGTCTCAAACTTATGGTAATCCTCCTGTCTCATATTGTAGAGAAATGAGGATACAAAGCATATGATAAAGCCTTGATACTTTCTTGATTTAGCCATCCTTTTTACATGGGAAATTTTACAAATTATTATTTCTATTATTGTTATCATCATCATCATCA
>BDUI01001149.1:64285-76813 GCA_002335545.1 Apodemus speciosus
CTTCCTCCCAAGTGCTGGGATTAAAAGTGTGTGCAAACATTGCTCAGATTCTTATTTCTGATTTTTAAAGATTTTAATTTTGTGTTCTTGCCATGTTTGTGGCTTTGAGGAAGCCAGAAGAGAGCATTGGATTGACTGGAACTGGAGTTATAGGCACTCAAGCTGTGGGTGCTGGGAACTGAGCTCAGATCCTTTACAGGAGCTGTTCATGTTCTTAGCCTCTGAGTGTCTCTCCAGTGCCCTTTTGGCTACCTTTGGCTTGAAATCTGATTTGTCCTGCCCCCTTCGCCCCCCCCAAAAAAGTAGTTGGGATTAAAGGGCGCACTACCATGCCTAGTCTTTTGATTTTAAAAGATGACTTTGCTGGATTTATAATCTTGGTTGGAAGTTATTTGAAATACATCAGCCATGCTCTCCCGGCCTTCGTGGTTTCTGCTGAGATAACTGCTGTTACTCTGGTAGGTTTGCCTTTGTAAGTCGGCACTTCCCTCTTGAGGGGCCTGGCTTGGCCTTGGACTGTTTCTTGTCACTGCTTTGGCTTTTTCACTGTCCTGCCCCCCCCCCCTTTAATCCTAGGTGCCTTTCCTCTTTGGAACATGGTCTGTTACCTGTTACCTTTCTCCTCATTTTCCCCAGCCGAATGGGGGAAGATTCTATTTCACCAGTTTACACTGGACCAATTAAACTGYTTTGTTTTGTTCCCCTAGAACTTGGGAGGCAGAGGCAGAGGCAGAAGCAGGTGGATCTCTGTGAGTTTGAGGCCAGCCAGGGCCACACAGTGAGATTCTTGTCTCCAAAACTTTTGTAAACTCCCTTTTTCTCCTCCTAGTAGCAGGGTGTCTGGCYGAGTCTCCACATCCTTGCCATCATGGGTTATTTCACTTTTGGATTATAATCATCCTGGTGGGCATGGAGTTCATCTCAGTGAGGTTTCAGTTTGAGTTTCCCCATGACTGATGGCATTAAGCATCTTTCCATGACTTACGTGTGATTTCTAKATCTTCCTTGGAGAAATTCTCAGATCCTTTGCTCCTTTTAAAGTTGGATTGATTATTTGTCTTACTGACGTGTAAGAGTTCTAACCAGTCCATGGTTTTCAGGCATTTATTCCAGTCTGTAGGCTGTTTTGTTTTTGTTTTTTTTAAAGTGGGATTTTTTGAGGCACATTTTTTTTTTAAATTTGATGAAGTCCAGCTTATCTTTTTTGGTTTGTTTGTTTGTTTCTGTTGCTTGTGTTTTGGTATTGAACTCCCTTGCTAAAATCATGGCCTGATTTTGTCATGTAGGACCAGATGTAGAATAAGCCATATGCTTAGGTTCACTAGGTTGATTCTTTGTGATACTTGCTTTTGTAGGTAGAATGTAGTTATGTTACATTCATCTATTTTCTGAATGTAAAGATGGAATTTGTTTTGCCACTTGTACTCTACTTTGGTAAGGAAATTACTCTCTTAACTCTGTCCAAATGTTACAACTATGTAATTATAAATCTTTCAATATTAAAAGAAAATACCTTTTTAGGTTTATGACCCTCAAACTCAATGTTGCCTAAGTAGAAATGAGATTTCTTAGACCAATTTTCAAAACAAAATAAGAGAATTTTATTTGTGAGGCCCTTTTCCTTTATTTTGGAGAAAGAAAATCAGGGCTGGTGAGATGTCTCAGTAGGTAAAGAGTGCCTGCTGCAGAGGCTGCCAGACAGAGTCAGTCCCTAGGACTCCTTTGTAGGAAGGAGACGGTCTTCACACATGCCRTACGCCAGGGCCTGCCTCTAACTCACATGTGCAGAAATAAAATAGTGAATGAAAACTGTTATTGCTTCAAATAATTTAAAAATTAGATATGAACTGGTTATAGTGACTTGGCCCTGTAATCTCAACACTTGGGGCGGCTGAGGCAGGAGGATTGCGTTATGTTTGAAGCCAGCCAGTTCTACTAGTAAGCTCTAGGCCAGCCTACCCTACACAGTAAGACTCTTGTCTCAAATGAAAAAATCAAATATAACATAAATTTATCATTTTATAAGTAAGTTTCTTATAGTCCTACCTAATTTTTCTCTGTGTACACATTAACATCACTAGTGGTGGTTTTTGTAGTTGTTTTACTTTTAAAAACACAGTTGTTTATCTTGCCCACTGCTGTGGTCTAGCCCAGACCTGGCCCTCTTAGGAAAGCTCTTACTCCTTTCTTAACTGGTAATTGATGATACAGAAAGTTTGGGAAACTGTGCCTTTCCCATGATCTTTAAATAACTTTACCACCATCTTCACCTCTGATAAAACTTTCCTTTTTGGTTGGAAATAGTTGTTTGTTCTGTTCGATAGGGAATCTTTATTCCTAGATTTAGAAGCTCTCTATCTAAGGTGAGCATGGCGGTGCTTGACTGCAGTCCCTACACTCTAGGGACTGAGGCAAGAGGTTTGTGAATTTGAAGTCAGATGGGCTGCATAGGGAGTCCCAGGCCAGCCTGGGTAACATAGGTAAGCCCCACCCCAAAACACTAGGTAAATGTATTCACTTAGAAAGCTGTGGGGATGCCAGTTTGGTTGGTTTTCTGTAGGATATGATAACGATTTCTAAAAGATTGAAATTTGGGAGGAAAAAGCCCCATATGATGACATATGCCTGTAATCTCAGCACTTGGGAGGCAGAAGCAGGTGGGTCTCTGTGAGTTTGAGGCCAGCCTTTCTCAAAAAAACAAAAATGAAGGAAAAAAAGCTTGCTGCCTTTCTTTTCAGGGTGTGTGTGTGTATGCGTGTGGTCACTACTTACTTGACATAGTACTTTGATTAAAGAGATTTTCAGTGAGCATTTGAATATGTAAATAGGTAAGTTAAATATATTTTATCTTGAGTTTATACTTGTTCCTGAGTTTTTTATCTTTTTGATCTTCATGAAGGTACTCTTTCTAGTGAATTTCATAAGAAAATTGCATAACATTTTATTTTGCCTGCTCATAAAACATCTTAGAGGGGAAAATGTAGCTCACGACACAGCTTTTGGCCATGGTGAATGTGGCTGTGCAAAGGTGCGAGCTGTCAGAGCACTGTAGTCACTGACGCTCACAGTCTACGTAACTGCATCATTTGAAATGGAGGTTTTCAGCTTCTCCTACCTCTGCAGATCCAGTAACCTCTTATTTACTGAATCCAGGTGCTTCGTGAACTGGTTTTAAAATATCGTGAGGACATTGTTCACGTGCGGACAGCGGCAGACCACATGGAAGAGAAGCTGAAGGCTGAAATACTTTTCCTAAAAGAGCAAATTCAAGCGGAACAGTGTTTAAAAGAAAACCTCGAAGAGACACTACAGCTGGAAATAGAAAACTGCAAGGAGGAAATAGGTGAGAAAAAGTGTTGGCCGGGGCCGGGGCCGGGGCCGGGGCCGGGGCCGGGGCCGGGGCCGGGGCCGGGGCCGGGGCTGGGGCTGTGCTGGTGTAGTGCTCACCCGGGAGGGAGCAGGAGCATCAGAGGTCAGGACTCCAGGAGACCTGTCTCAAAAAGGAAGCTTGACAAGCAAGAGTGAAGCATTGGTAAATAACACTGTTTGAGACTACTGCATGATCATGGATGTAGAAAACAGAAGTATAAAAGAATACCTGTCCTAGGTACAGTAATTGTGAAAGCCCTAAATCCTCTGTTCTTTTATGGGCTTTGATGGTGATGGAGCCAAAGGCCATGGGTAACAGGGTCAGACAGACAGCATTTCTTTATAGAACGTTATCGCTAAGAGTGTTGTTTTCCTACAGTTAGATATGGTTTAATTTAGGTTGGAATACAATATGCATGTGTACYTGGCCTTTCCCTGAGCTTGATTATAATGTCAGTTCTCTGGGGTAGTTTGAGAGAGAACACTTTTCTCCATAGTGTATCTCTGACTCTTTGGGGACATTTTATGGGGAAAATAAATAAATAAATAAATAAATAATTGCTAATATTTCTCTCTTTTGTCCTAGCTTCCATTTCTAGTCTAAAAGCTGAATTAGAAAGAATAAAAGTTGAAAAGGGACAGGTGAGTAACAARTTTAAAATTAATTCTATCAACACTCAGTGGTTACCTATTAAATCCTGCGCCAGAACAAAGAAATGAAGGTAGCTGAGACATGATGCCTGCTTTTAAGAAACGTCTTCCTAGTGGGAACACGGGGGCAGTGAAAGAGAACCTGCTATGTGCTGGGCCCTGCGGGGATGGGCGCCTGAGCCTGGCATGGTCAGTAGAGACTGCTGCACTCGAAGTGTGCATACACTTTTGCCCACAGGGCCTGCTGCTTCTCAGTTAGCCTCAACAGTGTGGGCGATAGCCCATGCTGCCTCCTGGCCTTGGTGTCCTTGAYCCAAAAGACCTTTACGCCCTTGCTGCCTTGCTTCTCTCTCTTTGACTCCAGTCACTTGAGTGCCTCTTCTAGCTCCCTAACCTTGGAGAAACAGCTTCCTGGCTTTGCTGTTTTTCCTTTCTCCCAAGCTGCACCTCCTGTGGCTTKCTGGRCTCTTTAGTTGGCTTCTAACTCACACTCTGCTCTTGCTGCCCTCGCTCAGCTACTGCTCAATCTGGATTAGGCCTGTTATTTCTTTTTCTTTTTTTCTTTTTCTTTTMAGATTTATTTATATGAGTACACTGTAACTGTCTTCAGACACACCAGACGAGTGCATCGGATCCCATTACAGATGGTTGTGAGCCACCATGTGGTTGCTGGGATTTGAACTCAGGACCTCTGGAAGAGCAGTCAGTGCTCTTCACCGCTGAGCCATCTCTTGAGCCCTAGGCCTGTTATGTTAAGAAGTCAATGCTACCGGAATTAGCGGCATCTCATGCCCTTGCTGTCATGGGCTCCAGTACTCCTAGACAGTCTTATATTTGTCCTAAGATTTGTCTTTCATTCTTCACAATGACTTTCAGTCATTGCCATCTCAGTACCCTCATTGCTTAGTCATTACACAGGCCACTTGGAGTCCCAGATTCCCCAGTGACATGCTCTCCTATTTTATTATCAGTCTTGTCTTTGACATAAAATGATGGTCTGTCTCTCACCATAGTGTAACACTGGCAGTACCTTGACTGAGCACCCCCCCCCCCCGTGTTCTCTAGCTTTTAACGGCTACCTCTTGATCTCTCATCCCACTGTGTAAAAAATTGTCCAGCTGTTTCCCTTTAAGAGGGAAGAATTGAGATGGGTGTGGTGTTACATCTGTAATCCTGCACTCAAGGAGCTGGGGATTCAAATTTGGGGCCACCGGGCACATAGGAAGACTGCCTTTCCAAATGAAAAACAACAACAGAGTTTCTCCCTGCATTATACTTCTCTAGGAGGTCATCAGTTTCTCAAGGTTCTTGAAAGAGTTGTGCTTCCACCTGAGCTCCCAGGCACTTGTCTGCCACAGGCAGCCTGCTCGCTCTCCCCTGTACTTCTGTAGAGGTTTCTTTAGATCACACTGCAGGGACGAGCCGCACTCAGGCCTGGAGGRTGTAGCTCAGTGGAAGAGTGCTTTCCTAGCAGTGCTTAGAGGCACCACATTCTACCTGGCACTGTCAGTCTGCGTTCAGACTCCACTTTGTTTTGGTGGTTCTGGGGATTGAATTCATCTGTGTTCTAGGCAGGTGCTGTGCTGCCCCCCAGCTCTGAGATGTAGCCTCTCATCTATGCCTGTTCTCACATCTTGACTTGTTTCTTAAGAAGCGGAGCCTGCTCCAGTTCATCTCTGTGTTGAAGCCAGGCTCTTTCAATCTTCTTGACGTCTTCAGCACTTCCCTTCAACTAGGAGGACAAGCCTACAGTCCGAGTGCGGAGATCTCTCACCTCAGGCTGCCGAGACTCCGCAGCCACCCACTTGGACAGGGCAGACATTCTGGTTTTGGAACATCTCTTTACGTTCTCTACCTTGTCGCCACAAAGAGAAGAGACAGGAGAGCCACAGGTTCAAGGCTTGCTTATGTTTATAGAGCTCAAAACCAGCTCAGAACCAGCCTGAACAAAAAGCAAAACCCTGTTTGAAAAGAAGTTGGGCATGGAGATAAGTGGCCACACGCTTGCTCGCCTGTGACCCTGGGTTTAGTTCCCAGTACTAAAAGCAAAAGTCACTCATCTAGAAAATACTCTAGATTTTCTCACCTAGAAATTTTCTCTTCTAGAAAATACTGTCCAGTTTTTCTCCCTGAATTAAATGCTGCTGCCTTTATGTTGATGTGCATTAATTATTCCCATGTCTGCTTGTCCTGACTTCTCAGTCTCAGGCCTTAGAATTAGAATATGGTAAGGTGCCTAATAACTAGGTAAAGGCCAGGTCTGGAGGGGCAAGAAGAATCCACATCGTGAAGGCTGAGAGCATCCCAGGCACAGGCTGGCTTTGGGCATGGTACTCTAGCTCACAGGTACCTGTAGATATCGCTCTGTGGCCTTCAGCATTTCTAGGAGTTTCAGTTTTCCCTTTTGATTTCACAGTTGGAATCTACATTAAGAGAGAAGTCACAACAACTTGAGAGTCTCCAAGAAATAAAAGTTAATTTAGAGGAACAGTTAAAGAAAGAAACTGCTGCTAAGGTAATTATGTTTGTTGGTCATTTAATTTAAAAAATGAGAGTAAGGCATGACAGCATACACCTAATTAATCCCAGCACCGGTGAGGCAGAGGCAGCGGCAGATCCACGGGCATTGCAGGGAGATGGTACACAAGACCTATGTATACATAAAACACCCATAGTTTCTTAAAAATTAAAAAATAAAAAATGCAGGAATTCAGCATATCTATTCAGAAAAAACCAAAACTTTGCTGTTTGTAGTTATATTCTGAACGTTGGTTTTACTAACCAACTTGTAAAAACAAAATGGATTTAATGTACCTAGAGTTGGGTTGAGTTTTCCCTCTGCCAATTTTGCAGGCTTGGGTCTTACATAGGCTTTACTGGCTTCAATTAGTAGTTGATTAGAAATTTCAACCCAGAGCTATGGCGAGAGCTCAGTGGTTACGAGTAGTTCCTATCACGATTATGGCAGCTCATGTAACTCAGGCAGCTCCAATTCCAGATTTGCCAGACTTTTCTATCACACACATTGCGCACATACACATATGCAAATAGTCACTTACACATACAAAATAACATAAGATTGAGCCTAATCGGACAGTGCTGTGTTGAAATATTGCTCTGAGTTGTGCTGGGCGATGCAGGTCTACCTGCAGCTCCTGTTACTAGAGACCAAGGCAGGAAGGAGGCTTGCTAGTTCAAAGGTATTAAAAGGACTACCAAGTAGCTTAACGCCAGCTTTGACCTTGTCTCAAAATAAAAAGTAAAAACACAATTTTATTTGAAAAGGTGGGGTGGGAGCTGGGGCTATATAGCTCCGTGGTAGACTGCTTGCCTAGCGTGCATGAGGCCCTAGGTCCAGTCCCCAGTGATTGAAGGAGGAGAGGATGCTTTGAAAATATTACCCCATTCCATCCCTCTATCAAATGGTAAGATTGCATTGAAGCAGATTTACAGATTATCTTGATTGAGTCTGGGAATAAAAATACATGTGGCTGATGATGGAGGGACATTGCCTAGACATAGACTTAGTGAGTTGTGTTAGTGGTAGTCAGTACATTCTTGTTTTTAGAAAAAGTTTCCTATAATTTTCAGTAGGAAGGCTGGAGATAGTTGTGGCCCATATTACTGAGGTGTTAATGTCAAAGGAAATAGCTCTTTAAACAGTGTTGATGTGACAGCTGTTATCTTGGGATCAAGGACAGAGTACTTTGAATACATTTCTTATCCTGGCTTTCATACCTAGAGCAAGTAACCCACCCACCTGTTACCACTGCCCTATGGAAAGAGAGAACAGGTGGTGGTGGGGGGTGGATCAGCAGGTAAAGGGCTTGCTGCCAAGCTTGCTAACTGGAGTTTGATCTATGGGGCCAACATAATGGGAGGAGAGAACCAATTCCCTATGGCTGTCCTCCTTGACCACCTCCTCTGAGTACTTCCCTCCACACACACAGAAAATGTAAACGATGTTGGGTGTGGGGGAAAGCTGAGCTAGTCGAGTGCTTGCCTCGCATGCAGCTGTCCTTGGGGTTTGATGTCCCCACTGCAGAAAACTGGTATGTTGGCACAAGCTGTAATCCTGGAAGGGAGGCAAGTGGATCAGAAATTCAAGGTCATTCTCAGCTACAGTAGAGCAAGTTCACAGCTTGTTTGGGCTATGGGAGACCCTGTCTTTTAACAAAAACAAAACAAAAAAACAAAAACAAAGATGGATACTAGTAAGCAGCTAGATGTGCTTGCTGCCAAGCCTAAGCGCAATCCCTGGGTCCACGTGGTAGGAAAGTCGACTCCTGCACCTCGTCCTGCGGCTGCCCCTTGTGTACTCTAGCATGCACCCTCCCACCAACATCAGTAGAAGAATAAAGTTAAAGATTAATGGAATATGGAGGTATCATTCAGGTCTCTGCTCTAGTAGTAGGAAGAGTTGGGGATATGCTTGGTGATACAGAGTGCTTGCCTACCACAAAGCTATGGTCCTGGGTTCAGTCCTTAGTACAAAAATTAAAAATTACAGCTTCCATATAGTGAGTGGTTAAAGTTCCTAAGAAAGCTAGCAGAGAGTTGTAGTGGCTCTTCAGCATCATTAATCTTCTCTCAAAACTTGTATTTTTTTAGGCTACCGTTGAACAGCTCATGTTTGAAGAGAAGAACAAAGCTCAGAGGTTGCAGACAGAATTAGATGTCAGTGAACAAGTCCAGAGAGATTTTGTAAAACTTTCTCAGACTCTTCAGGTGAGGTGTTTAGGGAACCACGATGGCCCTCTGTGGGAGGGGGCACCTGTCTAGCTGAAGGACTCTGATTGCCTCTTTCTGCTTCAAATCTTTGCATGATCACTAAGCCAGAAACTTGGTCTCTTCTACAGACTTGGTCCCCTTCTCTTTTCCCTTCTGCCTTCAACCTTATCAGGTTGAGGGGTACTGGAGGGGCAGAGGGATACCAGTCTGTTATATAGATTGATTAATTAGGTGAATTTTTAAAGTATTTTTTCTGTCTTATTTTCTTTGAAGAGCTGCATCAGGTGAATTGATCTGCTGCATGTCAACTAAATAGTCCGAGTGGAGGGCACATAGGTAGGTAGGGCATCGTCTCCGCACTCAGCTCTTCATTGTTTCTCCAGGTGCAGTTGGAGAGGATCCGGCAAGCAGACTCCTTGGAGAGGATCCGGGCAATTCTGAATGATACCAAACTGACAGACATTAACCAGCTTCCTGAGACATGACACCCTGATAGCAGGATTCTAACCTGCATTTGGGGTTTTTAACTCATCTTTAGAATAACATTAATTATTATTTAACTCTTAACGGAAAAAGTCACAGCAAAGGAAGACTGGAGAAATGCAGTTCTGGGGGAGAAGGCTGCTGTGTGCAGGGACAGCCAATACATGTTCAAAGGGAACACTAATGAGACACTGGACTCGATTCCAACAGGTGTGGGATCAGATTTGGTGCCAGAAAAGTGCTGTTTCCTTGCCTGCTTTCTCCAACATGGATTCTGGAACATATTTCCTGACATGAAAGCAACTTCCCAATAGTGTTTGGAATTACGTTTTTTGTTCATACAAACTGGGAGAGAGAAGTTTCTTTTTTCTGTTGTCTAAGGCTCATCAGTAGCAGTGTTCAGCTAGCAGAGAGGTGTAGTGTGCTATATGAGTATTTTATATTAAAATATGAAGCGTGAGAGCAGGCCATCGGCTATTGATTGTATATCCCTTGCTCAGTGCATTTTGTTTCCTTTTTAACCATTTTATCTTCTATTGGAAGACCTTAAATGCTACTGAAACTTGCCTCAGAACTATAGGGTCATGGTAAACAAAAGCAATTAAAATTAGGAGAATCTGAATATTTGGCTGAGGCCATATATATTGTAAGTTGAATTTATGGAAAAAAGCACAAACAACCTTGAAAGCACTTTGTCTGCACACCGTGATGAACTTCCTGGGCCCAAAGGTACCAGGGCAAAAAACTGGCACCATCTACCCTTTCAAAGTGTTTTAGTTACTGGATCAGTGGTAAAAATAATATTAATAAAACAAGCTATCTCTGACATCTAGTACACATGTATAAATCTGCTCACTTTTAGCCTGCCTCAGAGGCACACTATTATTTATTTTTTAAAGTCACATTTAGAATGGCGATGGTTTACAGATCTTTGTATTTTTGTTTTACAGTTTAGACCTAAGGTGTAGGCAACTATGCTTACAGTGAAGCTGGGAAACTTACTGGTTTAGAATCTGCTTCACCCTTTCCAAGAGTTGAGATTGCTTTCCAATTCAGAGAAGCAGCCAGTGGAACAGGCTGTTGAGGACAGACAGCTTTATGAAGTGGTGCAGAAATCAGAAGTGTGTTCATGCACTAGCTGCAGGCTACCCTGGGTGCAGCCATTGGACAGCTAAATATGCTATTTAACTCATGCCGTTTGAAAGTAAAAATGTGTTCAAGTAATTTTTGTGAGTGGTGTTGGCTTACAGCTGGTACCCAAAGGAACATTATGGGAATGAGTAAACTAGACTTTTCTGGTGTAACTATCAATTCATAGCATAAATGGACTTTGTAGTAATGAGTCATTATGAATTTGCCCTCAAGATCTTTGCTACTTTCTTCTTTTAATAAAACAGATAAGGCCTACTTACCCCATACCATAGGTTATTTTTATAGTCATATTCATGATTATGAATTTTAAAGTAAATATGAATTATGGAAATAGTGATAAAAGCTTGCCAATGCATGAAAAAATTAATTGGCTTAAAGACCCCTTGTATAGTGCTACATTGGTTTAAAAGGAGTATCCTCATTGAGTTAAAGGAATTTTTATTAATCATAATGTGATTAAATTAGATTTAAGACTAGTCCCTGGGCCCCAAGCTAATTTGTTTGGATCACCATTGGCTACAGTGAATGGATAATTCATAAGCATACTGAACTGTGTCACTTCCAGTGAATTGTTCTGTTGAAACCAAATATCTTACAGATCTTTTCTCCTGAAGTTGGGGATTGAGCAGTAAAAGCATCATAATTAGGGTACTGTTTACAGAATCTGTAACTTGTGGCAAGTGTAAACTGCTGGGACCCACTCAGGGTGTGAGAAACACATCCTAGAGGAAGAGAAACGGAAATGCTAGGCTGAATAAAGTAAACTAATGCTACCAGGTAATGCTTACCACCAGGTAAGAAGCAGTTCTTTAAACTGAAGGAAGTTTTCTGCATAGAGAAAATCTGGTATAGGAGGTGAGTTCACTGTGAGAGGAAAGGTTGGTCTAGTTTCACACACCTTCCTGTATTGCATTCAGTCTGTGTAGACCTGTTCTCCTGCATGTCTGACTTGGCTTAACTCTAAACTGTAACATACCTTATCTGTGGCTTTTAATTGGCAGTCACTTGGTCATTTCTAGGCAGGTACCATACTTACCTTTCAGAACTCGAATTGGCAGGTATGAAAAGATGACAACCTAAAGCCAAGGACAAACTGTATGCAACAGACCACAATGTTCCTTTTTTTAAGGTGCTAGAAATTTGCACCTCCTACCCATAAGTAGACACAGACATTGCCAAACTGAGCTCTGGAAGGCACTGGTGCCTGTGAGGAAATGAGCCAGCAGAGGCCGCTGCAGCTGTAGCCCTTCAGCTCTGCTCTGAGCAGCCTGCAGCTGCATCTGTGTTGACTACAGAAGGCATGCCCTTAACAAAGTGTTCAAATTAAAAGAGCTGCTGCTGAGTAGAGTGTGGCCTTTTCCTTTGCACCCTAGGGCTCTGGTTCCCTGCAGAGGCAGTTTCAGTACTGCTACTTAAGATGAAGATGGACCTGGCAGTGTGCAGCAGGAGCCTGTGTCCCAGAATTAAAACAAACCAACCAACCCATAGACTTTAAAGCGAAGTCAAAATTTTGTTATTTGAATAAATAAAATTTATTTAACGAAATGAATAACAAAAAGGAATAACAAAAGAATAACCACACCAAAGTTTATCCAAAATGCTTCTTTATAAATGAGACAGTGCTACCTGTTTGTTTTGCAGCACGGGTTTGTAAGCCTTCAGTTGTGTTAACTTCAGGTGGTGTCAGAAGTTGACATGATTTCGGATATCATTGATTTGCTTCACCATTTCCCTTATGTGTTCACCCCTGCAAAATCATCAAATGACTCACTTATAAAAATGAATTCAGCTGGGCAGTGGTGGCGCACGTCTTTAATCCCAGCACTTGGGAGGCAGAGGCAGGTGGATTTCTGAGTTCGAGGCCAGCCTGGTCTCCAAAAGTGAGTTCCAGGACAGCCAGAGCTACACAGAGAAACCCTGTCTCGAAAAACAAACAAACAAACAAACAAACAAAAAAAAAAACAAAAAAAAAAACAAAAAAAAAACTTCTGAAAATAGTGAGTTCAATGGAGTCTTTCCTCTCTCTGTTTTGTCTGGTGACTTGTGACAGCAGCAGAAGGACAGCAGCATAGCCTTGGCTACCTTGAACTCAAGATCCTCTTGCCTTAGCCCGTCAAGTGCATGCAATTATAAATGTGTGCC
>BDUI01001149.1:165748-181026 GCA_002335545.1 Apodemus speciosus
ATTTTTTTTTTTTTTTTTTTTTTTTTTTTTTTGTTCGTTTGTTTGATGTTGTTATTGTTAATTAAAAAAAAAATTCCCTAAGATGGCCTCTTGGTGTGGTACCTAGGTTGGCGTCAAATTTTGAATTCATCTGCCTCAGCCTTCAGAGTAGACGGGGCAAAGGGTATACACTAGCATACCTCATTAGCTCATTCTTTCTCTTTTTAAGATTTATTTTCCATTTTTGTTCTTTTAAGGTTTATTTTTTTGTGTATTTTATGTATACGGGTATTTTGTCTGCATGTATATCTGTACACCAAAAGAGGGCATAGAATCCACGGGACTATAGTTATAGACAATTGTTAGCAGTCAGTGGGTGCTAGGAACGGATCCTGGGTCTTCTGGAGGAGCAGCTGGTCCTCTTACCACTGAACCATGTTCATTCCTTTTCGCTTAACTACTCCACAACAGAGAGCTTATATCAAACCATTTTGTTGCCTCAATAGAGCCCCTCTTTCATGTTATAGYTCCCAAGAACGCAAAATTCTAGAGCAKAAAATGGTGTTATAAATCTAAACTGCAGCTCTAGAAACTGCAGTATGAAAATGAAGAGAAGTGTCCCAGGTCACACTGCTTGTTAGTGGATTAGCCAGTGTAGCTCCAGGTCCAAAGCCTCTTCCATCCTGTTTCCCTGTGTCTCTCCACCACCCACTTTGCTGGTCAGAACACCATCAGCTTGTCCTCTGGACTGCRCTGCTCATTCTGCTGTTCGGACTCTCTATTTGGACAGCAGCTTTCACAAAACCTGCAGGCTCCTCTCTGGGTCACAAGTCCTAGTGGCCATTCAGGAAAGTAACTGCAAAGTCACCCCATGATGTCAAGCGCTCAGTAATCACAACCCTGGCCCAATCTGTTTCTGGCCAATCCAAACGCTCCCCATTGCAGACATGTTGCTCAATCTGTAAACACTGATATGAACCAGGCACAGAGGGGGCCCAAAATAAATTGTGATCATGGTTTGTCTGCATGAAACATGAGACATGGAGTTAAATACTCACAAAATAGATGGTGTTTTCAAAATTCTTATTCCACCAGGCTGATTGGGAAATATATCTTCCAAGAAAAAATATATGTGCCCAACTGCAATACCTATAACCAACCAGAAATAAAGGATAAAAAAGAAGATTAAAATTTCAAGTTTAAGTTCCCTATCATCATATACTTTATTTAGGATAATTATTTAAAAAAAAATCAATGAGTTAATATCTTTCAGACAGAATTATTAAATAATCATGTAACAGCTATATATGAAGATTAAACAAAACAAAAATGAAAGACAGTGACAGATTACATTATCAGGTAAAATAGGAGAAAAAGCAGTGATAAGACACTTACCCAAAAGGTCCACTATAATCGAGTTCCCCAGCAACAGGGAAAACCCCATGAGCACCCAGGGTAGAAAGGGGGCCTGGAAGTTTAGAAGACCAAAGAAGTTCATGCGGACATACGGGTTCCTTCGGCTCCACACGTAGACCAGCATTATTGTAAAGGCCTGGCCTAAAAAAACCAAGCTCACAAACAAACCAAAAAGCTAGCAGATGGAATTAAGGAAAATATCAACCTGAAAGCTTACTAGGGAAGGCTAAGCAAAAGAGCAAAGATTGCCCTTTAGCTAATATCTCAGTTAGAAAAGCTGAGCAGTGACATTTTTAAATCAAAAGAAGAAAAGCCTGAAATTAATTACCCAAGGCATTTAGGCAGAAACTGGCTTAGGCTGAATTATCTGGATTATAGCTACTACACACTACAATTCTGCTTTTTAGAAAAATTCACCTAAATATGTATATGAGTGCTCTGCTTTTATGCACACCAAAAGAGAGCATCAGATCACAGATGGCTGTGAGCCACCATGCGGTTTCTGGGAATTGAACCCTGGTCCTCTGGAAGAGCAGTCAGGGTGCTTGACCACTGAGCCATCTCTCCAGCCCTCTCTGTTTTTGTGATGCTCTTGCCTTTTTGGGACACATTAATTCCTTTGACAGTAAATACAGTGAAGCTCATTCACCGCCAACACCTCACAGCTGCTGAAGCGTGCAGGCTGGAGCAAAGCCTTCGTGGCACTCGGCACTACACCATAGTCAAATACACAGAACAGATTCTCTTCTTTTTTTTTTGTTTTTTTTGTTTTTTTGAGACAGGGTTTCTCTGTGTAGTCCTGGCTGTCCTGGAACTCACTCTGTAGACCAGGCTGGCCTCGAACTCAGAAATCCGCCTGCCTCTGCCTCCCAAGTGCTGGGATTACAGGCATGHGCCACCACGCCCGGCAGATTCTCTTCTTTTTAAAACCATTTGTAGGCTGGAGAGATGGCTCAGTGGTTATGAGCACTGACTGCTTTTCCAGAGGTCCTGGGTTCAATTCCCAGCAATCACATGGTGGCTCACAACCATCTGCAATGGGGTCTGCCCTCTTCTGGTGTGTCTGAAGAGAGCAATGGTGTACTCACATATATAAAATAAATCAATTAAAAAAAAAGAAATTGTAAAACCATTTGTATTAGTCTTGACAGTGACTTAATACACATCTTCTTACTAACCTAGTTTAAAAGTGAAGTCAACCGTGAAGTTACTGAGATGCTTCAAGATAACACACCTGAGTTGAACCTTCTTGCCCAGCGGAGCCTCTGGTGCAACCTCTGGGCTTGGAAGCTGTCAAGGGGGCTGTGAAATAAATGGTAGCTCCTGGGGCTGCAATCTGGAGATCTATGTTTGTGTTTGTTCAAAATATCTAGTGAATCATGGGAGCAGATGAAAAGCTTGAGGAACATATGACCGTCTGTCCTTTAATATTTTCCTGTATGCTATTTGTTGAAGGATACAGTCATTAAAAATCCACCAAAAAGGAACATAAATACAAAGTCTGCTGTCCGACCTCGGAAAGAGCCTTCTTCTAGCATTCGACAATAACGATATCTTAAGTTTCAAGTTAAGAAAATATTAGGCATACACATATAAAGAAGGTAAAATGAACCATTGAAACATACTTAGGCTTTATACAATTAAGTAGTTAAGCTGAATTTCTCTAAGAATGAAGAGTAATCTGGTTTCTCTTTTTTCACATCAAGCATTTTAGGCAATGTCAAAACTAGCACCATATTCTCCAAAGCCTGTCTTGCTAGGATGCTAATCCAAATACTGCATGAACACCAGTCCAACCACCCTCACGTCTCTTCCAATTCGGAGTGCTGCCTTTCCCATGCTCAACTACATGTTAATTTGCACCATACTTGGTTTGCTAATTTGGAAGAAATCCGGCAAAGAAGCCTTGTGTGATAGCTACTTTTCCACGCTGGGCAGCCTAAGCATCTGTTTCCTAGTCAATAAAAACTGTAATGACAAGCTTTTCATTAGAAACTTGTCCGAATGATATTGTTTGCAGGAAACACAAGAAACCATTTTGTGTTTTAGGACGTAAGTCCGGTCACCCCTACAGGCCCTCTACCTCCCACAGCTGAGCAGGAGTACTAGGTGTAAGAGGAATGATGAGCTCAGCACAGCCAACTACCAACGGACTCTTCAACCATGGCTCTTCCAGTCTTTATCCAAAACTAAAACTGTCAAGCCAGCAGATATTCTGACATTGTCATTTTTAGCCGTGCAATCAAAATCCCCATTCCAAATGGGAAAATCCTGTTGAGTTACCAATCATCCGGGCTGCTTTACTACTGTGCCAGCTGGTGCTCATGTTATTCTACAAATATGCCTACAATAAATCACAACTTCAGGACACTAATATCTTTTAACAGTTGGAACCTCCTGTATAAACAATGAGTTACAAACAGTTTCAAACCATGATCTGATTACAAACTACAGGCCCAGAAGCTATAACTAAAATGTTATAAAAATAAACAAGAGTAATAGTAATAGTTTCAACTTACAGTATATGCTAAGTTTTATATGTATAACATATCTATTTTATATACATACTATATAACCTAAAGTTTTGATGTTGACTCTTTTTAATAAAGGATACAGAAAAATCATGTTAAACAAAAAATTGAATCCAACTGGACCAAAAAATAAGAAATTGGTGATTAGCCTCCAGATCTGCAGGGGGAGTTGCAGGGGCAGGGGAGGGGAAATCAAGAGAAAGACACATTAAGTAAAATACATGACCAGGAAACATTTCTATACTAAGATAAAAACAATATCATGACTCAGAGGCTCCAAAGTCCTAGGTGGGACACATTCAAACAGGGCACCCAATCTGATTCTGGATTTCTACTGTGCTGCGCGAGTTTGGATGTGTGCACTCGTACGCATATGCATGTGCTAGATGCTAATTTGACTATGAAATTTATATGGATGGTAAGACAAAAAAAACCCTCAAAATCATGATTATCTTGTCTTTAACACAACACAAAACCCCACACTTTGCCACTAGGTAAAAGGTAGGTTAGTGTGCAGATCAGAGTGCTTTTATATGTGTAGTCACCATAACCTAAATGAGGAGTTTATAGGTACTAAAAATTTCAGGGAGTCAGTATGTAAAGCTGCCAAGAAATGTTTTTGTATTCGTTACAGCATACTGGTGAAAAATTCTAGGATAAACAGCCAGGTTCTGGTTTTAAGTCAACTTCCTTACGAGACAGAATTAATGTTCCTAGAGACAAGGAAAGATGCAGGCCCAGTCTCACCCACTCAACATATAACTACTCAGAAAGCTTTACATAATTTACTATCATATGTGAGATAAGCAAGCAGGCTGGTGAGACCATCCTCACTACATGTAGAAGGAATTGCCGGAGGATATGCAAATGGGCGGAGACTGTGACCGAAAACCTAGAACTCCCAATTCCAAACTGAACACAAGAATTTAACCTTGGCTAGGGATGGTTGCTCATGTCTATAATCCTAGCACTAAGGTGGCCAGGCAGGAGGATCACAGGAGAATTCATAAGTGCAAGAGTTGCCCAGGCTACATAAGAGACCCTGTCTTTAAAAAGAAAGCACAGTGAGGTACACCAAGAGGCTGGGGCAGGAGGACACCAAGAGTCACGCCGCCACAGCTACAGATAAATAGACAAAAACAAAACAAAGAACCTAACCCTAGGCAGTTAAGCCAAACAAGCCAGAAGGAAGCAATCCTAGCAAAGGCCATAGGTATCCTGACTTGGCAAAGTCAAGGTTATCAGAGGACCGACAGCTTCATACGCCTTTAAGCCCTTGATCACTGGTAATTTACTTGTGACAGAACTAGTCACTCAAGACAAACTCAGGGCATCTGTGAGGGAGTTTCTAGACTCAGTCATTCAAGGTGGAAAGGACAACATGGATAAGCACCATTCCATGGGCTGGGGTCCTAGGAAAACGAAATAGGAGGACGCGAGCCGAGCACCGCTACTCATAGCTCTTCATCTGCAATGGGATCAACTGCCTGAAGCTCAGGATGCCACAATTTCCCAACCACAATGGACTTTACCAACAAACTGTTAGCCCAAAAGAACCCTTTCTTTCATAAGTTGCTCGGTCAGGTATTCGGTCACAGCCCAGGGAAAGGGAGCCAGCATTCTATTCACATGCAAACAATCCAAAGTTTGTAGCATTCTCATGCTAGTGAGGATGCTACACAGAAAGAATAAGGTTGAGAGAGGCTCTTACAGGAAAGATAACTTTTCTGAGAGCACACTAAAGCCAATCTTAAAAGGCAAGCTAGAGTTCAGTGGGTACAAGCCTGAGTGTAACACATCTGGGACAGGGGAAAGCATCAACAAAGCGAATTACAGTCACTGAGATCCTGCCTCCACTTCACCTAGAGTGGGAATGACCATCCTGTCATTAAAACATACTTCTCTTTAGCATTTTAACCACTGGAAAAAGACTTTTTCAAATTGTAGTCTAGAAAGTTTTAGATAATGGTATAAGACTTTTGTTAGTATAATCTGACTTCTAGAAGACAGATCAATGTTAAAGTTTTACTAGAACTGAGTTTATGAGCTGGACCATGAGGATTAACAACAGTGATAGATGTGTCTGGATGGTAAAATAAGGCTATCCTCCTGTGAGACTCCCTAAGCACCTAGCTCAAAAGTTTATTCTCAAACCACATTATTATTACTGTTGTTCGTGGTTGTTGTTACTGTTGTGTGTTGAGCAATTCCTTGCTGTGTAGTTCAAGGTGGGCTCAGGTTCCTGACTGCTGGGATTATGGCCACAACTAGTTCTTAACTAGTTGTAGTCAAATATAAAATCTCAACACATCAAAAACACACTGAAAATTATTCTCTTAAGACAGCGTCTCTCTCTAGCCCAAGCTTACACAGCACTTGGCATCTTCCTGCTTATTCGGCCTGCATCTGGCCCCACCCCTGGCAATTCTAATTTGGTATATGATGAGGAGTTCATAAATACCCAGTAGCTTTTAAATGATTCTGGAGTTCGCTCGGCTGTGGAAGTCCCTCTTTACAACTCAACAAGACTTGTAATCAGAGCTTCCCCTACTGGGTTATTTTTTGAGACTGTATTTGAGAGGGTTTACTACTTACTAAACGATATGAAAAAAAGATAGTGAAAACATTAATTATAGTTGCTATAGACCACTTACTTGAAAGTGTTTAAAAATTAATTCAGGATTGAAGTATAACTGAAAAGGTGTGATCAATTCCAACTGCTGAAATGGAAAAAGAGCTTCTTGAAGCAGATCAACAGCAAAACGAAATTTCATCATGAATAACAAAGGATTAGTAGATCTAATAATTTCTGTCTCTTGAAATAAATTTCTGTCTTGCCTGTTACAGCTGGTAAGTGATTCTTTGGAATTTGCACAACCGTTTTGAATCAACACACATTGTAAGTTTTATGTTGCAATATTTGAGGATGCTACAAGGCAACCGGGTRGAAATATTTTAGAGACAAGCCAATAGCATCTTTTACAAATCTGTGCGTCACGTGGTCACCACCTCAAACAGCTGGGTGGGACAACTTGGAATAAGAGATTTAAGACCCTGCTACCATTAGGACTAAGTAGAGACAGACGGTCAGACACTTACATACATAGGCCGTCTTTTGAAAGATGTTTCCAGATAACTCGAGATTTCGACAATCAATATAATAGTCTGTGAACCTAGCGGACCTTACTCCCACTAGTGACCTGGACATAGCTAGACCTCTTAGACACATTTTTGGGTGGGCGGCTCCCGCACTTCTGATTCACTACGGGTCTGGATTTCATTTGTCTGAAACTGACCTGGCCCTTCATGAAGGAGCACACCCTTCTCAGGTCACTGGTTTGGCACCCTTGGGAATATCCCAAACCCTAGAGTCAGCTCCGGATGTCTCCACCCACCCCTGGGACCAGACCCACTGGGCTTCTCCGCGGCCCAAACCCGTTTTCTGAAGACGCAGTCATAGCTAGCCTGGAAAAAGAGGATGTGGCGCCACAGTTGCTCACCACGGCCGCGGTGGTGAGGACGCAGGCGGTAGTGTAGGCGCGGCTGACCGGCGGGATCTGCAGGTACTCCAGCCGGAGGCTCTGGTACGCCATCTTTCCCACCGCGCCTGCCCCCCTTCCCCTTCCGCCAGTATGCCAGGCGGCGGGGCGGACTCAAAGCTGGCCTTCAGCCTACCCATTACTGCCCAATCAGCGCTGCGTACTCGAACAGCCACCAATCGCTGGCACCTTGGGGCCATTCACCCACCAATCAAGAGTTGCGCCTCTGCGTCGGCCCATCCTTACTTCTCCGCCTACCAACGCAGAGAGAAAGTACCAGTTCCTTCCGCCAATCTCTGCCGGCCACAGCTAGCTTTCCCGCCTTGTCTCTTTCCTTTGACCAATCGCAGTGCCT
Source organism: Apodemus speciosus (assembly GCA_002335545.1). NCBI lineage: Eukaryota > Metazoa > Chordata > Mammalia > Rodentia > Muridae > Apodemus > Apodemus speciosus. The sequence continues at coordinate 173,569 of BDUI01001149.1, forward strand.
CCTTTTGACCCACGGCTAGCCAATCAGGAGTGCGATCTATCCCGCCTTTGCGTTCGTTCGCAGAGGCAGGTCTCAGTCGAGTCTGAGAAGCCGGTGTCGCCGCCTTCTTCCAGCAGCTCAGGATAGTTTGAAGGAAGTGGCGGGAAGCCGGTGTAGGGCGGAATCCATCACTCCCGGGATCGCTTCGGTAGGGGCTGTGTGCGCTCTGAGGAGGAGCGGAAAGGACAGGACCGGAGGACTGGCGTCGGGGCGGCGGAGCGTTCTGTAGGGAATCCTTCGGGTCTGTCCTGGCTGGGYGCGGAGACCTAGAGTTCCCGGCATGCATCGCGGCCGCGGGGTGGGACGGGAGCGGGAGCTGGAGGAAGCGCTTCCCGTTCTGCGGTTTCTGGGCCTTGTCTGTGGTGGTCGTAGGCTCTGAAGTCCATTAAATGCGTCGAGACGGTGTGGGAACCTCCCATGCTTATCTTCAGCCTCAGGAACTCTAATGTAGCAGAGAAGAGACGGTAGATGAATTAATAGCACTGAAGGGAAAGCGGAGGCGGTTCTTCAGGGACGTGTATTCGAACTGGCTCTTGAATCTGCGCCTAATGTGTGCCTACTTGAAGGAAAGAAAAAATAGGATTAGGTTGGGTTGGAGCAAACACTGTCCAGATCGTGGCAGACGTATTCAGTAAGTTATAAAGAAGCATTGTGGGGCAAAACTGTGACTGTCGAGACTGGTAGGACCCAAGTAAAAAGTTGGAGAGAATGGCATTTAGAAGTAAGACTATAAGGCGTAGTTGAACCGGCCTGTGTCTTCTTAGCCACTCTGAAGGCTGAAGCCAGAGGATTTGTTGCATCCTGAAGTTGTAGGCCAGTGTGGACAACGCTGAGGAGAATGGGAGCAAACACAAGGGGAGTGAGCTTAGCAACTTGTTGGTAAAACTGCATTTTTATAGCTACTGCCTCATCACAACACTGGCAGTGACCAACAGAGAAAAGACAAAATTGGAACTTATCTCAGAACTGGAAGTTTGGATGTAGGAATTTGGTTATATAATCATGGTGCATCAATCCAGGAATGTTAGAACTTTGAGGCAAAGTTAGAGTGCAAATTTAAGAGAATTATAGGGTGCAGGTTATCAGTAGATTGACCCATCATCTGGGTAATTTGTAAYGATGATCATCCTACTCGGATAATGAAAATAGAATCTTCTAGGAAAGTCATCTCAGTATAAACAACATATGTGAAGGTGGAAGGAGAAAGTAGTTTCAGTGTCCAAACAGTATGTGAAGCCAGGCGGTCTTAGTGTTTAAAATGCGTTGTGGGGCTGGGAATCTAGTGCTAGACGGCTTACCTAGTGTGTAAAAGGCCCTGGGCATACTCTTTAGCTCTATAGGAAGGAAAAATAAGTTTATGACTATCAAATTCCCAAAGTTAGAGTATTGGCAGATACAAGAAGTTCTGGTATACTCCGAGTGAGTGTAAACCAGTTTAGATGTTCTGAGAATGTTTTGGCAATGTTTAGTGACATTATATATGCAAATAAAGTAACAAGTCCCCCAGAAGATAGCGTAGAAAGCTCTCCATCCTCAGCTGACGTCTTCTGTTATGATTAGACGATCAATTAATGCCTCTAAGGCTCCTAGCAATTAAAGTGAAAATGAAGAACTGTTTTGAGACCCAATTTTGAAATACAAAGGATGTTTATCTTCCTGTACTAGTTCTACATATGCAAAACCAATTTTCTAACCCATCAGTTATAAGCATGAAAAATATCCTGTAAACTCAGACTTCTAATGTTGGTTAAACAAGAACAGGTGCTGCTAAGGTTGCATCCTTTGGTGGTATAACAGCATAACCACATCTCCCTACTCAGATGGTTGTCATTGTGTTAGAGTAGTGAGGAATGAATTCGTCTCATTACCAAGCTAGAGTGAAGACACAGACACAAAGTACTCATGCTCCACTTAAAAGAATTCAGTCTTCAGTAGCTGAATATTGTGCCTTGATATGGACTCTCATCAATCTTATCATTGTGACTTGCCAGCGAAGCGTATCCTTAGCTGCACCTGCAGAATCTTATACTGCAGTATCAAGAACCAAATCAGAAAAACCTCATTAATCTACTTCAGTGTCATAGTCTGACTTTTATCTGGTTCCTCACTATCTTTTTATTTATTTTTTTAAATGTCGGTATTTTTTTTCTCTTCTTTTTTCTTTGCCTGCATGTAAATATTCACCATGTATGTGCCTGGTTTCCTTGGTGGCCAGAAGACATTGGATTCCTTGGGACTGGAGGTATGGACAGTTGAGAGTCACCACGTGGGTGCTGGGAACTGAACCTGGGTTTTACACAAGAACAGCTGGAGCTCTTAACCACTGAATCATTTCCCCATTCCCACTATTGCTTGTTGTTGTTTAATAATTTATTTTTATATTTTGAAATGTATGTGTATGAGTGTTTTGTTTACATGTATGTATATGCACTATGTGTGTGCCTGGTGTCCTAAAGAGGTTAGAACAGGACTTTAGATCCCTCTAACTGGAGTTATGGATGGTTATAAGCCACTATGTAAGTGTTGGGAACTGAACCCAGGTCTTCTGCAAGACCAAGTGTTATTAACCTTTGAGCCATCTCTCTAGCCCAGTTTCCCACTATCTTAAGACATTTTAAAAATTAATTTATTTTTTGTTTTGAATGTTTGCTCGCATGTATGTGTGCCGCACTGCAGTGCCTGAGGTGGTCAAAAGAGGGTGTCAGATCCCCTGAAACTGGAATGATGGATAGTAGCTGTAGGAAGAGAGTGGTAGGATTGGGGAACACATAGAAGTGGATCCAGGGGATGGAAGAGTAGGGTCAGAGAAGACAGGTGGTTCTGGAAGAGAGAAGATTGAGTGGAGGCCAGAGAAGAGAGGGATTGAATAGAGAGAACAGGAGACAGTTGGAAGTGACCTGGGCTAGCGGACTGGGAAGAGATGACAGTGACAGATGAGCCGGGGATGCTGAGCTGAGCCAGAGAAGGCACTGTTAGGAGACAGGAGAAGAACCCACGAAGAACCCACAGACAAAATAGCTAAAAAAGAAAAAAAAAAAAAGAGTAAAAGCTACAATTGTGAGGTTTTATGTGGATTCTGGAAACCAAATCTGGGTCCTCTGCAAGAGCAGCAGGTGGACTTAACTGCTGAGCCATTCTTCAGCTCAGCTCTTCACCATCTTGATGTGCTCACAAGGCTGACCAGGTCTCTTGATTATGTGGTTGGTGGAGAAGGATTGTCTTATTTTACACTGTATCAGTGCTAACACTGCAGTCGCAGACGGCACAGGTCTAAGGAGACTGGGTTTACTGCCCATGTACAATTGACCATGTGTCACCCTTTCTCTTCTCCTTTTTGGAACAGCACCTTCCTACTAAATTGGCCAAAGGTTAGATAGGGCATGGATGTGGGCCATGGCTGAGAGGGAGGATAGCTGAAAYCCTTAAAAGAAGCATTTTTTCAAAACAAAACAAAACAAAACAAAAAAGCCAGGCGGTGGTGGCGCACGCCTGTAATCCCAGCACTCTGGGAGGCAGAGGCAGGCGGATTTCTGAGTTCGAGGCCAGCTTAGTCTACAGAGTGAGTTCCAGGACAGCCAGGGCTATACAGAGAAACCCTGTCTCGAAAAAAAACAAAAAACAAACAAACAAACAAAAAGAAGCATTTTTTTAAATAACATTTCTGGTAGTAAGATACTTGAACCAGCAGGGCAGTGGTGGTGCACTCCTTTAATCCCAGCACTTGGGAGGCAGAAGCAGGCAGATTTTGAGGCCAGCCTGGTCTACAGAGTGAATTCCAGGACAGCCAGGGCTACACAGAGAAACCCTGTCTTGGAAACAAACAAACAAAAAAAGAAAAAAGATGCTTGAACCAGGGTCTGGGATATATGTAGCTGATTGATAGGATTTTACCTAACGTGTATGATGCCCTAGTTCAGATCCCAGCATTTAAAAAAAAAAAAGTGCTAGAACCCAATGAAGTGTTTGTCACAAAGAGCATGGGCACTTTATCTGGGATATATGTATATGGTAGAACTGCTATACTACTGTGGTCAGAGTCAGTCAAAGAAATGAGCGCAATAATATGACAAGGACATTAAAATGTAATATGTGTATATGAGGCTGTTTGCAGGGACTGGAGAGGTGGCTCTATAGTTAAGGGCTCTTTGCTGCCTTTGCAGAGGACCTGAGTGGGATTTCTAGCACTCACATCTGTTTGTATCTCCAGCAGACCTAACACCTGTTTTTTGTGGGGATCTTCATGTATGTGTACATACACACAAAAAGTGACTTCTAGGTCAATCAAGTAGTTTTGGACCTACTTGTCCAAAAAGAACAACACAAAATTTAAGAGAATAGTTCTAGCATCCTGCTTCTTGGGAGGCTAAGGTAGAAAAGTTGAAATTTTGAGGCTAGCCTATGCAATACAGTGATGCTCTGTGTCAACAAAACAAAACCCTAGTAGGAACATAATCGATGAGAAATGTTCAGGAAGGAAAACTCTTTCCAATCCAGAGATAATCTATGAATAACACTACAAAAACAAGTTCTATTTATATAGCTGTATAGTTATTACCTCTGTTTTAAAACCAATACATGTATAAATTTTCAGGGGTGATTGTACCCTGACTTCTCATAAGTCGTCTATACCACTGGCTATATATTTTAAACAGTTACTTCTTTCAAAAGTTTATCTGGTAGTTGAAGTAGCTTCTAGATTATATTGAGTGCCCTTACCCGGGAATGCCAAGATTAAGCTCCTGTGTCCATAAGGAAATTGATGACATGATTGTAGATGTTTACACTGGAAAGGAATGCCACTCAGGACCTTGAAACAAGTGAGGGTGTAGGCTCAGTCATTTCTGGCTATCGTAGAAGACAAGGGAACTGAGGACATTTATAATGAGGTAATTAAAATGGTAGATCATGGGGCCTAAAAGGAATCAGGGAGGAAGTTAATTGGAAGGACTGKGAACAAGAAAGCAAAGTTTAGGGGCAGGGATGGAGGAAGATTGTGGGAGGTGCAATGTGAATGACAGTTGCACTAGCAGGAGGGGGTTGAAGATGTAGCTAAGTCAATAGAGTGCTTACCTGGGCCCTGGGTTCTAAACCTAGCACCACAAAAAGTTGGGCTTGTTTATAGTCTTAGGATCCCAGCATTCTGGCGATAGAGGCAGAAGGATCAAGAGTTCAAGATCATCCTCAGCTGTATCTCAAATTTGAGGTCAGCTTCAGCTACATGAGACTCTGTTACAAATGAAAGAGTTTGAGGCCAGCCCATAGGCTCCACAGCAAGGAATTGTCTTGAGATGTGGGTATATGGGGGTGGGATAGGGTGGGGAGGGAAGAGCCACAAGTGGATCACTGAAGCTCAGAAGACCAGGCCTCTAGGACATTGAGGCTTTAAAGTTGCCCAAGATAACAGAATTGAGGTTGGGTTTGTGCCTAAGTTTTCAGTTATAATAATTGAAAGAAGTGAATAATAAAGAGGATATGGCTTTCCTATATTTGACTCAGATAGGCAAGGGCTGCTTCTGTCTTTCTGGGTAGTTAAGGTTGGAAGAGACTTGAGGTATCTAAGCACTCCTTAGTTTTTAATTTCTTTCTTTGTTTATTTACTTATCAGTAATGAGGTTACTTTCCACTGGTGATGATGATGTCCATATGAACATTTTTTTCCTTTTTGTACTTGCAGGTTTTCACAGCTGAGAGTGAAAGTGAAGCAGGATGTCTGTGGATCCGATGGCCTATGAGGCCCAGTTCTTTGGCTTCACACCACAGACTTGTCTGCTGAGGATCTATGTAGCGTTTCAAGACCACCTGTTTGAAGTGATGCAGGCTGTTGAACAGGTTATCCTAAAGAAGCTGGAGGGCATTCCAGACTGTGAGATTAGCTCTGTCCAGACTCGTAAATGCACAGAGAAGTTTCTTTGCTTCATGAAAGGACGCTTCGATAACCTTTTCAGCAAAATGGAGCAGCTGATTTTGCACTCGATTTTGTGTATTCCCCCAAACATCCTGCTTCCTGAAGACAAGTGTCAGGAGACAAATCCTTTCAGTGAAGAAAAATTCCAGCTTCTCAAACAGGAAATCAAAGAGTTACAGGAGAAATACAAGGTTGAATTATGCACTGAGCAAGCCCTTCTTGCAGAATTAGAGGAGCAAAAAACTGTTAAAGCTAAACTCAGAGAGACTTTGACTTTCTTTGATGAGCTTGAAAACATTGGCAGATATCAAGGAACTAGTAACTTTAGGGAGAGTTTGGTATCCCTGACCCAGAACTGCAGAAAACTCCAGAACATTATACACAATGTAGAAAAAGAAAGCAAGAGACTGGAAACAATTTCTCAGTAGTGAAAAGAGAGAGCATATAAATAGGTAGCTTTTCTTTGTTTACTCTCATGTTTAAGGCCTTTGGGGGCCACATTCCTCTCCTTTCCTGGGTTACACAAAGCAGATCAGCAGATCTAAATTGCAGGCTTGTGTTCGTTTTCTATTCTCCCTCTGGAACTTGGGTTGACTGCCCTCACATCTGGTAATGTCTCCAGTTCTTTTGGGATTGTACTCGTTTTGCTGTTAGGTATGTTTAGTATGGTTTCAGGAGGGAATAGAATCCTCATGGAACTGGATGTTTCTGCTCATTTTGTTGTATAAACCAAGTCTGTGTATTCATTGAGTATAACCATGRTACATCAGGGACTCACAGAGCTAGGCTGAGGGCATAGCTCAGTGGTAGAGTGCTCAGCATGTGGGTGTCTCAGGATTTAACACGCCACACTGGAGAGAAGCAGAAAGAGGAGCTCGAAGAAGGAAAAGGAAAGCAAAGGGCAGTAGAGCACAGCGGGGGTGGGGGTGGGGTGGGGGGTGGTCAGGGATTTGGGATGACRTATAGTGCAATATTAAAGGGGCACGTCCCGTTGATAAAGTAAGATTCAAGTCAAGCTTAGAAGGTGTTAGCCTTGCCCCTATGAGATCATTTTAGGCAAAGAAAATAGAAACCCCATAAGGTAGAGCATATTAATTAATTCACACAGCTGGAACAGATATAGCCAGTTTAGGAATCGGATACACTTGTCACGTTCCATTCTATTTTTTGTAAGACAAGCAAGAGCTGGTGTGATGGGTGGGCAGGTAAAAGTACTTGTAGTACAAGCCTGGTGACCTGAGTAGGATCCCCAGAACCTACTTAAAGATGGAAAGAAAGCTTAACTCCACAAAATTGTCCTCTGACTTCTAAAGGTACACTGTAACATGTACTCTGCTGTCCCCCACATCGTGTGTGCACGCACAGTGATGTGTGTGTGTGTGTGTGTGTGTATAGTCTCTTTTTCTTAAGAGACAAGCAAAACCCCTGTGTATGTGTGAGTATGTGCTATTAAAAACCGATTTCTAGCTGGGTTTTATGCCATTGATCCCAGTACTCAGGAGGCAGAGGCAGGT
>BDUI01001149.1:181814-196650 GCA_002335545.1 Apodemus speciosus
TACATCAGGGACTCACAGAGCTAGGCTGAGGGCATAGCTCAGTGGTAGAGTGCTCAGCATGTGGGTGTCTCAGGATTTAACACGCCACACTGGAGAGAAGCAGAAAGAGGAGCTCGAAGAAGGAAAAGGAAAGCAAAGGGCAGTAGAGCACAGCGGGGGTGGGGGTGGGGTGGGGGGTGGTCAGGGATTTGGGATGACRTATAGTGCAATATTAAAGGGGCACGTCCCGTTGATAAAGTAAGATTCAAGTCAAGCTTAGAAGGTGTTAGCCTTGCCCCTATGAGATCATTTTAGGCAAAGAAAATAGAAACCCCATAAGGTAGAGCATATTAATTAATTCACACAGCTGGAACAGATATAGCCAGTTTAGGAATCGGATACACTTGTCACGTTCCATTCTATTTTTTGTAAGACAAGCAAGAGCTGGTGTGATGGGTGGGCAGGTAAAAGTACTTGTAGTACAAGCCTGGTGACCTGAGTAGGATCCCCAGAACCTACTTAAAGATGGAAAGAAAGCTTAACTCCACAAAATTGTCCTCTGACTTCTAAAGGTACACTGTAACATGTACTCTGCTGTCCCCCACATCGTGTGTGCACGCACAGTGATGTGTGTGTGTGTGTGTGTGTGTATAGTCTCTTTTTCTTAAGAGACAAGCAAAACCCCTGTGTATGTGTGAGTATGTGCTATTAAAAACCGATTTCTAGCTGGGTTTTATGCCATTGATCCCAGTACTCAGGAGGCAGAGGCAGGTRGACCTCTTATGAGTTTAGCCTGGCTTACATAAAGAGTTCAGGGCAGCCAGGACTAAAGAGACCCCATCTCACAAAACAGAAAATGCAACCTAAATGTGATTGATGACACTTGTTATATTGGTAAAGCAGACTTTATTCAGGACCCTTAAGTTAGATATTGGAACCATTGCAGCAGGATTTTGCACTGAGAAAGCGGTTAGATTCTGAATGTAAGAAAAGTGGGAATGTGCAGCTAAGGGACAGAATGGGACTTGGGACAAAGTGGGTATCATTGGATGGAAATTACTAAAAGGGTCAGCGTAAGGGGGTTTGAATGTATCTCACAAAATTCATGTTAAAACTCTGACTTCTTAGTGGTACACTTTTGAAGTTTATACTTTGATTATTGCCATTACTGTGGGAACAGGAGTGTTCTTTAGGGAGTAGATTTCCAATAAAAGTATGAGTCCAGGTCCTTCTACTCTGGCATGATCTCACCATGTAGCACCTCTACTATGGGAAGAGACAGCAGGAAGGCATTTACCTTAACTTTGGACTAACTATAATAAATAATCTCTATATCTGTAATAAATAAATACTTCAGTATTTACCTCTTACCTTATTGCTTAATATATGGGAAGAGACTTAATTCAACACTGGCTTCTGTGGGACAATGCTTAAATAATGATGCCATAAGCCAAAGATACTTCTGCTTTGGTCATGATCCCTTTGTGATCTCAGTCCTTTTAACTGACTGAAGAYAATGTGAGTGGATTAAACACTCATCTACAGGGCAAGTGGAACTGTGTCACCAGAAGAAAAACTGGTAAGGTCAAGCAGTAATTGAGAATGGTAGGTGTTTGAATCTGTTCTGGACAAGATTACTGTCCTRGAATGACCACGACACCCCACTAAGAGAACTGGGACAACTGGTTGTGTAGCTTAGAAACCTGGAGTTCTCTATGCTAATGTCTAAATGGGCCCTGGAGGGTTTAAGTCAATAAGTTTCCCTTCCTGCAAAAGGTATTTAATCTCTGGTCCATCTAGAGTAAGTCATATGAATCATTTTTCACCATGAATAAATAGTTTGGAAATGCAAGGACTTTCCTCCCTAGGGACCACCATGGGGGGAATCCTTCCTCATAATGAGCAGTGCCTAAGTTTCCTACAGAAAGCCCCTCCCTCACTCCTGACACCCTGAGCTAAGCGGATTCCTCCAGCCTTGGGCTTATTTCAGGCCCACCCTCCTCAACTCATGATTCCCAGGGTCATCTGGGTGTCCAAGAGTTTGAGAACCACAGCTTCTGTCTCAGCCCYTGCCGTTTCGTGCCCAGAGAAACATGGGCTGGGGCTCAACTCCCCTTGGGGCACCACAGGAGCCTGGCATCCCAACAGGGAGAATGGAATGTAGTCTAGTGCTGTGTTTCACACTGGTGTAGGTCTGACAGCCCAGCAGTGAGGGGAGATGCAGAACCACAGTCATCGATCATGGCCCAGCCAGTACAGCACTTTTATCAGTAACAGCTTGCACTGGGAACTTGCTAATTGACTGGGATAAGGAAGTAGCAAAAACGCAACTTTTGGCTTTGGTACTTTATATTTCCAGAACAGATTCTTTGTAAGAACAAGAACCTGGTGGTAGTAAGCAGTTATCCCTGGAGTTCAGCAAGAGACCTTGGAGAAAAGCTAATCCTCTCTGGCTTTTTTGTTGTTTGGGTTTTTTGTTTTGATTTGTTGAGGCAAGGTTTCATGTGATCAGATTGGTCTCTACATCCAAAATGCTGGGTTTACTACACCTGGCTTTGTGGCTTTTTACTTAGATAAAAATCACATTCATTTCCAATTTAGCACATTGGAAAACTAGTTGAATGGGGATCCCTCAAAGAAATTTGCATTTTAATTTCTGGGACTTAAGTGTTGCCTTAAAGAAAAAGAGTCTTTGTAAATATAATTAAGTATGAAGAGATTGTTTTTGAATTTTCTTGGACCCTAATCCAGTGATGATAAATATACCTTCAAATGAAAGATTTGAGATGAAAGACTTCTCTTGTGACCTAGACAGTTTGGAGTACTACAGCCACAAGGTGGAAGAGGCAGGGCATAGATTCTTAGAACTTCCAGCAGTGACCCTGTGGACACATTGTAGATTTCTGGTCTTCCACAGCTGTGAGAATATATTTTTGGTGTTCTGGGTCACTGAGGGTTTTTTTTTTTTTTTTTTTAATAGCTGTGGATCTAGTGAGATCAGAGTAAGATANGAATGACCACGACACCCCACTAAGAGAACTGGGACAACTGGTTGTGTAGCTTAGAAACCTGGAGTTCTCTATGCTAATGTCTAAATGGGCCCTGGAGGGTTTAAGTCAATAAGTTTCCCTTCCTGCAAAAGGTATTTAATCTCTGGTCCATCTAGAGTAAGTCATATGAATCATTTTTCACCATGAATAAATAGTTTGGAAATGCAAGGACTTTCCTCCCTAGGGACCACCATGGGGGGAATCCTTCCTCATAATGAGCAGTGCCTAAGTTTCCTACAGAAAGCCCCTCCCTCACTCCTGACACCCTGAGCTAAGCGGATTCCTCCAGCCTTGGGCTTATTTCAGGCCCACCCTCCTCAACTCATGATTCCCAGGGTCATCTGGGTGTCCAAGAGTTTGAGAACCACAGCTTCTGTCTCAGCCCYTGCCGTTTCGTGCCCAGAGAAACATGGGCTGGGGCTCAACTCCCCTTGGGGCACCACAGGAGCCTGGCATCCCAACAGGGAGAATGGAATGTAGTCTAGTGCTGTGTTTCACACTGGTGTAGGTCTGACAGCCCAGCAGTGAGGGGAGATGCAGAACCACAGTCATCGATCATGGCCCAGCCAGTACAGCACTTTTATCAGTAACAGCTTGCACTGGGAACTTGCTAATTGACTGGGATAAGGAAGTAGCAAAAACGCAACTTTTGGCTTTGGTACTTTATATTTCCAGAACAGATTCTTTGTAAGAACAAGAACCTGGTGGTAGTAAGCAGTTATCCCTGGAGTTCAGCAAGAGACCTTGGAGAAAAGCTAATCCTCTCTGGCTTTTTTGTTGTTTGGGTTTTTTGTTTTGATTTGTTGAGGCAAGGTTTCATGTGATCAGATTGGTCTCTACATCCAAAATGCTGGGTTTACTACACCTGGCTTTGTGGCTTTTTACTTAGATAAAAATCACATTCATTTCCAATTTAGCACATTGGAAAACTAGTTGAATGGGGATCCCTCAAAGAAATTTGCATTTTAATTTCTGGGACTTAAGTGTTGCCTTAAAGAAAAAGAGTCTTTGTAAATATAATTAAGTATGAAGAGATTGTTTTTGAATTTTCTTGGACCCTAATCCAGTGATGATAAATATACCTTCAAATGAAAGATTTGAGATGAAAGACTTCTCTTGTGACCTAGACAGTTTGGAGTACTACAGCCACAAGGTGGAAGAGGCAGGGCATAGATTCTTAGAACTTCCAGCAGTGACCCTGTGGACACATTGTAGATTTCTGGTCTTCCACAGCTGTGAGAATATATTTTTGGTGTTCTGGGTCACTGAGGGTTTTTTTTTTTTTTTTTTTAATAGCTGTGGATCTAGTGAGATCAGAGTAAGATAACTGATAAGGGTATAGGATACCTGTTAGGAAAGTGAAATCTGAGACCTTTTGTATTGTCTCAGCAAAGTTCTAACATCTCTCTCAAGCATCATATTGTTTCGTAATCAGAAAGGCTTCATGTGTGATGGCTTCTGCCCATCACTGACAACTTAGAACACTTGCCCTAAACAACTGGCACTGGGTCAATTTTGACCTGTTGGAAGTAGATACCTGATATTTTACCTGCCTACAACATCCATAACACTTCAGTTTTTATTTGAGAAGTTATTTTTATGTTGTCTGTTAAGTTGTCCCTTTTGGCCAGAAGTAAATATGTGATCCCAGCTAGGTCAATAAGGATATAGCATTTTAAAAATACATGTTTTGGTATTAGGGACTGAACCTAGCTAGAGTGTTCACACTAAGCTATCCCACTCACCTGTAGTCCTGCATTCCTGGGATTTGAGCAACATAAGCCAAAAGGATGGGTATGCTTGATTTTTATTTTTAAGATTTTTATTTTATGAGTGTTTTGTCTACATGTGTACGGTGTCCCTGCAGAGGCCAGAAGAGAGTGTTGGATCTTTAGAACTGGAGTTAGGGAAGCCTAAACCCTGTCCTCTAAGAACTGTGAGTGCTTTTAGCTGCCAAGTCCTTTCTCCAGCTCACAGGTAATTTTTTTAATGGTGAAACCCTAAAAGGCTATTATTATTAGGCAAGAAAAGACCAGAGAATTTGGACAAGACAACCTCAAAATTAGTATATTGTTGAGAATCAGTATAGGGAAGTGGTCATCTATGAAACAGTGGAGGTATGCATGGTCACTGTGGGAAAACCTAACAGGAACGTGGGCCAGACGTGACGATGCAGAGGCAACGTGGATGATGGGAGAACAGAGGTTAGAAGATACAGGCCACCCAGCACTTGGGAGACAGGCAGGAGGGTCTCAAAAGTTCAAGGCCAGGCTGATCACAGAGGAATGAGCAGCTGTATGGGAAGAAAAGTAATTGAATTTTGGGTACGGGTGGGCTTGGTGTATGGTAGGTGGTAGGTGAATGCTAAAGGCTGGAGTACAACAGTGGGGAGACAATATTTGTGGGACAGTAATGCATCCTGAAATAAGGGACAATATAGGTTATTTTTGCCGTACTGGGTATGGAACCCAGGGTTCATAACATTGAACAACACCCCAACTGGGGCTGTATATTTGAGAGTTTAAGTTTTATTTATCTTTGTGTATGCCATATGTTTGCTAGTACTTGTGAAGGCCTGAAGAGGGTATCGGACCCCTTGGAGCTGGAGTTAACGGGTGGGTGATTGGGAGCTGACCAACATAGGTACTAGGAACTTTACTCCAGTCCTCTGGAAGAGCTGCAAGCATTCTTTTGTTATTTGATTGGTTAGTTTGGGTTGGGTTTAGGGGTGGGGCRGATGGCTGGGTGTTATTTTCTCTTATATTTCAAGGTAACATCCATTACTGGGGGAAGTCAGGGCAGTCTCAAGCCAGGAATCAGAAAYTGAAGCAGAGACCACTGAAAGGTGCTACTTCCCCTCTATGACTTGCTCATCCAGCTTTTAAAATTAAAATATAGTTGTAATTTCCCTTTCCTTCCTCTCTTTCCCATGTCCCTCTTTTCAAACTCATGGTCCTTTTGTTAAAGTGTTATTGTTTTACACACACACAGACACACACACACAAATACAGCCTGTTGAATCTGTTTAGTGTTGTTTGTATGTATAAGCTTCACCTGTGATACCTCAACRATATGGCTGCCTAAACAAGATCTGAACAAGGACAGCAACAGTGCACAAGCCTGGCATGAAGCTGCGGAGGGGTGGGGGTGGGGGGTCTCATTGGTCCCACCCACAGACAACCATAGGCAACTAAGGAATGCTGAGAGAGAATAYGAATGAATATTTAGTCTTCCCCAGGGATGAGCTCCTTAATTGTCTATTACCACGCAACAAACATTTCTAACTGGCTGAGCCATCTCCATTCTGGACATCGAAGCCAGTGTTAAGATTTTAGAGGTAATAGGGCTAACAGTGCTGTAGTTGGTAGAACTAGATGCTTGAATTTGGGGTAGAAAATGGAACTTAGATATCCGGAAAGTCCCATGATAACATATAATAATAACGAATGTTGAGAAATGGGTAATTTGGTTTGTGGACCAGAGGAAGGAACTTACTGTCGGGATTAGATGATACAGTCATACCTAGGACAGTGAACTGAGCGACAATAGGGGATGTGTGCTCGGAAAGCATTAGCCCATACACGGGTTCGTGGGGAGCAATGCTAAACGTCAGTACCAGACCCACTATCCATAGGTACAACCAGAAACTGACATAACTAGTTTGGTACCCTGGAGATGTGATTTGGGGGAACAGTGCCATGGATGCGTAGAGGGAGCTACTGTAAACAGGCTGTCACCAGGGAACAGTGGGTGTCAGACTGTGGCACTTAAAATGCAAAGAAGCAAAATATCAAACCACATGGTGATATGGGATCAGGGAAGACCAGAGAAGGAAGGCCCTTCTATCGGAAAACGATTTATAGAAACTCAAGCTGGGCCGGTCCAGAGCTTAGCTGAGGGACTGTGCTGGGCCAGAGGCCCCTTCATAGGGAGCCACATGGGCATTCTTAYCCGAGCGATGAGCAACGGCACCTGTGGCAAAGTCACACTGCTGTTAGTGGCTTGTGGGGACAGGAATCTGGACATAGCSGCAGATGCCACAGTGGGGCCTGTATAACCATTCGGTGCAGAGATTCTGTACCTAGAAACGCTGTGTAATCAAGTCAGCTTCACAGGCACAGTGGGGATGTTTTAAAGAAAAAGGAGTGAAATCTAGAGCAGAACAGGAAATCTGTCAAGGGCCATCATACAGTTGGAAGTTAATGGACAATTGGATACAGACGAGATGGAATATGATTTATTTCATCAGACATACTGCAATTGTAGACATTTCCAGAGTATAGCAGTACTAAAGTTATGCATTTGAACAGCTGACATGAATAAACACTGGGTAGGTGAATAACCTGTATATGTGAGCTCTGGTATTCATTTTTTTGAGTCTGAGATGACAAATTTCAGCAGGAACTCTGTTACTGACAGTCCTTAATCCCAGCCCCTTTATCTTGGTACTACAGCTTTAGAAGGCCTCCAGGCTGAAATGAAGTCACCATAGAATTCTCTAGCACAGTCCTCCTATGGACCGCCGCAAAGGAAAGCCCCCAGTCTTAAGGAATACACGAATTCTAGGCCTTCATCTCTGAAGACCCGTGGTCTCCGGTTCCACACAGTCCAAAAACCCCGTCTTGAGCGTTGGCTTTCTGGTGGTCAGTTCTCCTTACTACAGGCCGTGCGTGGATCCTTCTGGTAGCCACAAAACCTAAAACGGGGAAAAATGCACAGCCCACGTCAGCCCCAACTCGTGAAGAGGCAGAATCATCTTGACAAACGCCACTCACCTCCTCCAGCATCCTGCCATTTCCGCTGCTCTCCCAGGTCCACCAGTTTGGTGCTCTCAGAATCCTGATGGAAAGAACTAGGCACAACTGGCTCATCCCGGGGTGACGCAGCATCATGAGGCTCCAGCACTCAGAGTCAGGGTGCTGACTCTCCTTGCCATACCTTCTCAGGGAGGCTGCAGGCTTGGGCCTGGTTCGTTCTTTAAACAACAGAAGGTTCGACTCTGCGCTCTACAAACACAAAAATGCTGGGCCCTCACGTCACAAAGTGGTAGGATACAGAGACATCCTAATTACAAACGGGATTCAATTCAATCCAGGATTATACTAAATGCACTCAATGTACGGGTGCAAGCAGCACTGCTATTTCACTACCTGCAGCGACTCTGGACCGTCTGATGAACAGTTAGACAAAGCGACAACAAAGAAAAGAAGCATCGAACGCTAGATGAAGGGGGTGCAGCGCGTCTCCGAAACAAAAGGCTACGTTTCTCTTTCCCCTCCCCTCCCCTCCCCTCCCCTCCACTCTGCGCCCACCCCGTCCGGCCCTGGCCGCTTAGGCAAGCTGCAAATGGATATAGGTGAAGATGCAGGAGGTGATGGAGAAGGCGATGGCCGCGTAGATGAAGATGGAGAGGTGCGGGAAGTGGTCAAGGTAGCAGCCCTCTTCCACCGGAGGCTCTTCTTCCTTGGGCTCTGGACGCACGGCGGCCTTTCGGGACAACCCAGAGCGGGTCCCCGAAGCCCTCCCGCTCGAACGCCGACCAGATTTCCTGCCAGCTGAGGACGCAGACTTAGGTGCACGCACAGTGTGGCCCTCCTCCTGGGGAGGCTTATCGAACAGGCCCTCATACTCAGGGTCAGAGTCGAAATACATCTGCTCTGGGCCCCAGGGCTTGCGCGAAAAGGGACCTTTAGCCATGGGCGCAGAGCACGGGCGGATAAGCTGCTGTAAACTCCTGCAAGAGGCGAAGTCCCTACTGGGTCGCAGTGCAGTGGGCGGTGGCCTGGACTGCAGCAGTATTTCTATGTCCTGGGTGGGTGGGGGTGATAGGGGGCGGAGCCAGAAGAGCAGGGGGCCTCTAYGGGGTCCGGGGCCTCTCTGCCCAGACCGCACTCTCTGGCTCCTCCTTTCCGCCCACAGCCTGTTGCAGAGGTTGGCCAGCCAGTTTCTAGCACCTCGCAAGTCTTGGCGCAGCAAAGTCTGTCTCCATGGCAACGAGACTGCCGTGCGGGGGAGGAGGTGAGAGACGTTGGGATCCCCCAGCTAGTAAGGGGGACTTGGCAGTCTGGAAGCAGAAGTGCAGGAGGCAGAGCTCCAAGCTGTGTGTGGAGCTTCCTCAGGGTTTTGTTTCTTCTTTTCAAAGGCATGAATAATGTAAGATCTTAAAATTTGATGGACACACAAACACATTTAATGAGATGATGCACAAATGCTCAGTTTTATAACCRAAGGACATTGCATTGTTGCGTGAGAGCCGCGTCCATGAAAATCAGCGAAGAAAGGCCAACTGACAAGCCGTTAGCTACTTATTCTGATCACTCCATATATTGTCTTTCCCTCACTAACTCCTGATCCCTTTTTGGCTCCAGCAGAGGTGTATGTTTGTGTAATGAATGCATGAAAAAACTGACACAGTCTTGTAGGGGAAAAAAGGGGGGGGAGGGGAGCTTAGCTCTTCACAAACCCTGAAGACTGAGGCAGAAGAGGATCATGAGTTCCCATCCAGCCTGGATGTACAATGAGGCTCTGACTCAAAAGACAAAACCAAACAATCTAACAAAAACAACATCACAACAAAACTCTCACAAACCAAGGGTCCAGAAGTAACACAGGCAGACTTACCTTTCCCTCCCTCGGCCTCTCTCCTCTCACGGTTACGTATATAGCCTATTTTCACATTCTTCATCTGCTCCCAGCCTTGGGTGCATTTCACACGTGATTGGAAACAAATCTCAGGGAGCAGCAAGGTGGCTCAGTAGGTTTAAGACACTTGCCACCAAGCCCTGAGAACCTGAATTTGATGCCCGAGATTCACATGATAGGAGAGAACTGACGCCTACAAATTATCTCCTGAACTTCTCCTATGCTCTTCGATGGGCGTGTGCGTGTGCTCACATTAAACGTACATGTMCGCACTGAGTAWTTTTTAAAGTGTTGAAAAAAAAAAGTGTCTTTTCAGAAAAAAAATCTATTCCAAGGGGGGGGGGATAAAAAGGAGCCCATTTCTCACCTTCCTTCTGTCAGACTCTTTGATRCCTTTGGGACTTGATGGGTACCACTGGTACTTCACTTGTACAACACTTCAGTACTTGATGAGTATCACTATCTCCTGGCACCTCTGTTGTGCCTGAGATTCCAAGGCTGGTTGTTTGTCCCTCGTAGGATTTGGGGAGAGCAGTCACATGATTCATTGGGCCTTCATTGCGTTGGAGGAATCCATTGGCAAGCCTGTCAGTATCAATAGAACTGGCTCCTGCCAGATAATTTATTCTACCTCATCCAACCGAACCCAGGATCGAGGTGTTGAAGTCATGTGACCAGAGTGCTCTGTCTCAATCTCAAAGCATTCAGGACTCCTGGCAGCAGGAGTAAATCCCACTAGGTCGTGGTATCATACTGATCTTTGTTGACTAAGTGATGGGGCGAACGAGTGACTGGCTGTTAGCATCAAGAGGCTACATTTTCAGAATTTAGATAAGAGCATCCCTCAGGACAAAGAGAACATGGGATCCTCAGCTATACTGTTGGATAGAAGGGTGGAGAGTCTTTAGACAATGGCCTGACAGTTTTTTTAAAAAATGTTAAGCTTATACTTAAGRCATAACCCAGGGGGCTGGAGAGACGGCTTGGCAGTTAAGAGCACTGGCTGCTCTTTCAGATGACCCACATTCTACTCCCAGCACCACATGGTGGCCTGCATGGGACTGTAAGTCCAGTTCCAGGAAACCCAACACCCTCTTCTGACCCCCATGGGCACCAGGCATGCACACAGCACAGAGACATACATGCAGGAAAAACATCCATATGCATTAAAATGTTTTTGAAAGTTTAAAAAAAGAGAGAGATGACCCAAGTCTTACCCCCAGTTGTGTGGCAGGCCACCTGCTGCAGCCTTCCCTTCCTTCTCTCTCCCACCCCCAGAAGACCACAGATCTTCTCCTACAGCCTTCTTCCACCACTGATCCTTTTGTCTCAGCTGCCAAAATCCAGGAGGCACTCCCTGGAAACAGGCTGGCCACGATGGCCAAGGAATCAGGTCAGTACCTTGCCCAGCCGCCCTTAGATGCTTTCTTCTTCAGTAGATGGGAACATATACAGAGACCCAGAGGCACACCATGTGTGTGCAGGAGTGAGACAGCACGTGAACACCCTGTCTTAATAGGGATATCTCTGTCGGTCCCTCCTCTCAGGGCTCAGGAAACCCTGTAGAAGAGTCGATGGAAAGATTGCAAGAGTCAGAGAGGATGGAGGTTGCCAAGGAAACATGGCCCTCTAAATACAACAGGAGCCACACACACATGCACTCACAGAGACTGTGGCAGCATGCACAGGCCGGCATGGGTCTGTGCCAGACGGGGTCCCAGCACTGGGAGGAGTGAGAAGTGGACACCTCCCCCAATCCCTATCCCAGACTCTACCTACCATTGATTATTGCTCACAAATGAAAACTCCTATGGAGTCTCACTGGGGAAACAAACCACTCCTTTTTTTTTTTTTTAACTTCTTTTCATTTTATGTTCATGTGCCTGCGTGCATGTCTGTGGGAAGGTATCAGAAACCCTGGAACTGGACTTACAGATGGGTGTGATATGCCATGTAGGTGCTGACAATTGAACTCAGGTCCTCTGGAAGCACACAGCCACTTAACCACTCTTAACCACTGAGCCACCTCTCTAGGCCTGAAACAAACCACTCTTAAGGGCAGACCCCATGCCCAGCAGTAGATGGTCAACTGAAAATGAGTGCTCAAAGCATCTTTGGAGGTTTTTCGTCTCACAATATTTTGTCAAGGCTTCTCTGTGCAYTYCCCACCCCTCATTACAGGTCCTTTGTGTATATATTATGACTTCCAGTTTGTGTTTTTATGATTTCTGTGTGTATGAGCATGTCTGTCATATTCTGGGTTGCTCATTTTTGTTTTATTGTATTATTATTATTTAGATGCCTGTTTTCTAACTAAAAACGGGGTAAGTGGATTCAGATGGGAGGGGTGGTGGGGAGGATTTTGRAAGAGTTGGGAGAGGGGAAACCATAGCAGAATATATTGTAAAAAATTATCTATTCAAAGAGGAAAGTAGAAATAAAAAAGATAGGATCCAGTAATTCCACTCCTAGATTATAAGAAAAATAAAAGCTCTTTATGGAGACTAATGTTTAAACATCTATACGAACACTATTGGTAATAGCCAGAATTGAGACTAATTCAAATGGYCCTCAAATGGTGAATGGATGTGGTTCATCTATACAACTGGAATATTACCCAGCAGTGCAAAGGACTGAGCTACTGGTACCTTGTTGCCTGTGGCTATGGGATAAATAAAAATGCTASTTGTAAACAGGCTCCAGGCAACTTTCTGATAACAGGAATGTGCTCAKTGCTCAAATGTGGTGTAACCTTATATATTTTCCTTTCTAAAAATCCTTTTTTAGGGCTGGAGAGATGGCTCAGCAGTTAAGAGCACTGATTGCTTTTCCAGAGGTCCTGAGTTTAATTCCCAGCAACCACATGGTGACTCACAACCAACTGTAATGGAATCCGATGCCCTCTTCTGGTGTGTCTGAGGACAGCAATGGTGTACTCATATACATAAAATAAATAAATAAATCTCCAAAAAAGCGTGTTTTTTTTAAAATCCTTTTTACATTTTATGTGTGTGGGTGTTTTTGCCTCCTCATATGTCTGTGTACTCTGTGTGTGTAACCCGCAGAGACCAGAAGAGGTTGTCAGACTCCCAGAAGCTGGAATTAGGKATGCTTATGGGACACATTTGGGTGCTGAGAATTGGACCTGGTTGCTCTGGAAGAGCAGAGAGTGCTCTTAACTGGTGAGACATCTCTCCAGTTCCTTCTAATTAAAATAGAAAAGGTTTTATTTTACTTATGTGTGTGTGTATGTATATGTGTGCACATGCATGCAGATGTCTGTGAATATCAAAAGATGACATCTTTATTCTTAGATTTATTCTTATTATTTTAGTGTATGTGTGATGTCAGTGTGGAAGTGCTTCACATGTGGCAGTACCCAGGGAGTCCAGCTGAGGGTGCTGGATCCCCTGGATCTGGAGTTACAGGCTTTGAGGTGCTCAATGTGGGTGCTAGGAACGAAGATCAGTTCTTTGGCAGAGTGACACATGTTCCTAAGCACTGAGCCATCTCTCCAGACAGAGTCTCACCTTGTAGCTTAAACTGTCCTGGAACTCCCTATATAGCCCAGGGTGCCATCCAATACATACATGGATGATCCTCTTGCCTCAGCCTGCTGCATGCTCACATTACAGATGTGAACCACACTTCCAGTATCGGGCTGGAAGAACTCTTCTACATTTTAACACAAACACACTTTCAAAATGGGTGAACAAAGAAATGTGTTATAGCCTGTGGACTGGTAAAGAAGAGCCAGTAGATTTTGAATTCACTAACAGAATTATTGTGGTGATACAATAAATCAGAGAATCATGGCTGGATCGTAGAGCCCAGGGTTGGTGCTGGCTATGGTGTTATTCAGATGATCTGTTCCCCAGGCAACACATGAAGAGGTAACAGTACCAAAGCCAGTGTGAGAAGATCAACACCTTTGTTGGTCCTGAGAAAACTGCCATCACTTATGATGGATGCAATTTGGCGGAAGTACGACAGTCATTGACTAGTTGTGTCTTTTGGTGCAATTGTCTTGTCCCTGGGGGTTGACCCCAAGGCAGGCTCTTTGCAGAAGGATATGTATTTCAGTGCTCTTGATCAGGGCAAGGAATTGGAAGCAAATTCATTTTCAGAACGCGAGGAGTTAATAAAATGAGGCTGCATTTGAGACTGGGGGCATGTAGTTCAGTGGCAGGGTGTTTGCCTTGCATGCACAGGGGTTGGGTGTGCGCTGATGCTGCTACCAGAGAGGAGTATCCTGGTGAAGTCTAACAGGTTTTTGTGGTTATCTAAACCAGAATGAAATGATTTAAGATCACATGGATTAAAATAATGAGAAAATGTGAAACGCATTTCCATAGAGGAAGCCTGGGATGGAAAGAGGGAAGATGGTAATTTTCATCTTGTTTGATGCTAAGATCACGTGGTGTCCTCCTTCTCAATTTTCCAGGTCTTGTGCGTCATTGTCATGCTATTTTTTGTGTGTGACAAAGGCAATTAGGAGGTGAGGAAAATACAAGCATTAGGCCTCATGGCTGTTGTCAGGAGTAACAACACCATGTGATGTTCTGATCAGAGCCCACATACCTTAAGGTCCTTATCCTACTGTCTAGATGGCCCTATATTGTCTAGCAGCCACTTGCTCAACGACGGTTGCTAGGCAACTAGGGACAGGCCTGGAGTTCTGAATATCATCATCAGCATCGATGCTTCTGCCTGCCTCTYCCCATCAGCGTCTTTGCAGCTGTGCCACACTCTTGTCCACCCAGTCCCTTTCTTTCATTATCCTCCTCCAGGCTCCYGCCTGCCTGTGGCTAACCTACCAATAGCTCCCAATGGATCCCCGCCACTGTAGAGCCCTGCACTGCACAGTTACAGGATCTATAAATCTTCTTCCCTATGCACTTCTCACTAAGTTTGTGAGAAATGACCCCGAGTACTCTGCACGTCTCCATCCCTCACGACCACGTCACTCCATCACTACTTTTGTCTAGAGAAGGTTATCTGAAACCTCCTCTTACTCCCCCAGTGACTGCTCAGTTCAGGACATGCCTGTAATCACATCACTTGGGAAATGGAGGCAGAAGAACCAGAAGTTCAGGATCATATTCAGCTACCCAGGGCATTCGAGATCAGCCTGGGCTACCCTCGACCTGGTTTCAAACAACAAA
>BDUI01001150.1:20176-33894 GCA_002335545.1 Apodemus speciosus
CCAGCCTCCAGCCTCCTGCCTCCTGCCTCCAGCCTCCTGCCTCCTGCCTCCTGCCTCCTGCCTCCTGCCTCCTGCCTCCAGCCTCCAGCCTCCTGCCTCCAGCCTCCTGCCTCCAGCCTCCTGCCTCCTGCCTCCAGCCTCCTGCCTCCAGCCTCCTGCCTCCTGCCTCCAGCCTCCAGCCTCCAGCCTCCAGCCTCCAGCCTCGTTCATTGCTGTTGTAACATTCTCATTGGAAAATACCTTTGCTAAAAGGCATATTGCTGCACGTAGGCAATTCTGAAGTAAAGGATGCTAACTATGCTGGTGAACTCTGATCACGTGCTGGAAGCTTCCTGCAGACTCTGAGGGAGTGGTTCCTTTTCTTTTTCATGTCCCCACAATTTCCCTGTATTCTTACCTGCCTCAGTTATCTTATTCCTTACCAAAGATGTTTCAGTCTCTCAAGGTCCTTTCTATTCACAATCACTCTGTACATTTTTGAGGATGGGGCTGTATTTGAGATGGCTGGTATAATGATTGGGAATGTCTTATGTCTTATGGATTGAGGGGCTGGCGAGATGGCTCAGTGCGTAAGAGCACTGACTACTCTTCCATAGGTCCTGAGTTCAAGTCCCAGCAACCACATGGTGGCTCATAACCATCTGTAATGGGGTCTGATGCCCTCTTCTGGTGTGTCTGAAGACAGCTACAGTTTACTTATATATAATAAATAAATTTTTAAAAACTTATGGATTGATCTGGAAAGAAATAGGTAACTTGAGAATGCATTTTGATTCTCAAACTCTCTATTTCTTACTAGATTCTTTAAATTTCTCTAAGCAATGACTCTCTTGAATACATGAATTTATAGCTTTGTACTGGTCCATTTTTTGTGTCAACTTGACACAAGCTAGAGTCATCAGAGAGGAAGGAGCCTCAGTTGAGGAGATGCCTCTATGAGATCCAGCATTATGGCATTTTCTCAGTGTTCACTGGGGGAGGGCCCAGCCTGTGATATGATGGGGGGAGCATCCCTGGCCTGGTTGTCCTGGGTCCTATAAGGAAGCAGGCTGAGCACGCCATGGGGAGCAAGCCAGTAAGCAGCACCCCTCCATGGCCTCTGCATCAGCTCTGCCTCCAGGCTGTAGCCCTGTGTGAGTTCCTGTCCTGACTTCCTCCAGTGACGGACTGTGATCTGGAAGTATAAACTGAATCAAGCTTTTCCTCTCTCTTTGGTCATGGTGTTCCATTGCAGGAACAGAAACCCTAACCGAGACAACCTGGCAGTGAATTGGGATAGATCTTGGACATTGTCTCTTCAAATATACATTTGATGTGCACCGCCCCGCCTCAGGAGACTGCAGTCACACCGACACTGCTGCTGGGGTGGCCCCTCTCCATTGGCACTGTGCTCCATCTTTTCTTTCACAGTTCATGGATCTATTGTATTTGTTTTGTCCGCTGTCACAGGTTTTATGTTTAGAGGTTTGATTTTGGTCTTTGTAACATATTTTCCTTATTTTCTATTCAACATGATGTCATTCCTAGACCTTCCTGAACATGGGATGCAACACACATTTTTGCAATGCTAAGAAGTGAGCCCAGGGCCTTACACATGCTGGGCAGGGGTTGTACCGTGAAGCAACGCCCCCAGACCATAACAACTCTTCTAATGCTTTTGTCCAATAATTTTTATATTGTATGAGTTACTTTTTTTGATCTTTATATACTGGCCATTACCATATAGCTCAGGCTACCCTTGAACTCACTGTTTAGTCTAGCTTGACCTCCAAGTCATGGTCCTCCTGCACTGAGCTTCTCAGTGCTGGCATCACAAGCACAACATACTGCATTCAGCTTTCTTAGTTGGTCCCAAATGAGTTTTCTCCTCATTTTGGGTCGTATTTACCTGCTTGTCATTTCTAGATGGATATTTGTATTAGCTACTTGTCTCGTTGCTATAACAAAGTACCTGACAAAACCTACTTAAGCACTGGAAGGGTTTCTTTTGCCTCAGGTTGCAGAGGACATGGTCTGTGGTGTCAGGGAAGGCCCTGCAGCAGGAGCAGACATGAGCTGGTCACATTGTGTGCAGTCATGAAGGGGGAAGATGTGGTGTTCCCTTCCTATGCACCCCAGGACCTCAGCACAATAGCATGCTTCCACCCACATTCACGGGGCAGGGGTGGTATTTCCACCTCAATTGATCTATTTTAGATAATCCCTCACAGCAATATAATCTATATTCTGCCTCACGGTATTAGATACTCTACATTTTATTTTGTTGGATGTTTCAGGATTGTCTCCTACAAATATGTGGACATAGGTATTCACACATATTCACTTACAAATAAGTTAAGCCCCTAGGATGCTATCACTAAATTCTCTTAGCTAAGACTACAGCTCACCTACTATGATACTTTTACATCACTATTAAGACAACGTCATTCCTTCAGAGAACTTTAGAATGCCCTGTAAATTCTGAAGAACTACTCACACATTTCCAATGTACATGGTCTCTGGTAATCTTGAGTCCTCTCTTCCTTTCTGGCGTTTTGTTCCCTCCCTCTCCCCTTCAGTCCATGTCTTCTGCTGAACACTATTCAACTGACAAAGAGAAGCCACTGAAGAGGGGCTCTCCAGAGCCCTCTGTGGCTATTTCCTGTCAGGCAATCTATCCTGAAGCCTTGAAGGGCATTGACCTCCATGAGCCTGAAATCCATTTCCCTGGCCCTCTAAGCCTCATGCTATGGCCTAGAACATCACCGGAAGCAGGAAGCCGAGAGCTTCACTAGGCTCTCCCTGGTTTATGTGACTGTCCTTCGAGGCCTCATATCCATTGTCATAAAAAGTCTTTGTTCAGGCATGTGGCTCTTCAAAAGCTGCTTCAGTCAGGCATTTGGCTCTTTTTCCTCTACCTCTGTTGGAAGCAGAAGTTTTGGGTGGCCTACAAATCTTTATTTATTGCAGAAGAACTTTGTATATTCCAGATGCAGCGAGCCAGGTGTGTGGCGCACATCTGTAATTTTACCACTTGGGAAGTGGGGACAAAAGGATCACGAGTTCAGGCTCATTTTCTATTGAGTTTGAGACTATATAAGACCTGGACTACGTAAGTCCAGTCTCAAGAGACAGACKACAGACAGACAGACTGAAAGAAAGAGAAAAGAGGAAAAAAAGAAAGCAAAACACCTAAACAAATGGGTTTGAAGACGTGGTTCAGCGGTTAAAAGCACACATTGATCTTTCTGAGAACCTGAATTCAGTTCCAGTATCAGCATCCAGAGGATCACAGCTGACCGTAAGTCCAGTTCCATGGGAGCCGACGTCCTCTTTCGGTCTCCTCCATCACCTGCAGTTACACGCACATGTAACCACACACATACATATAATTAAAAACGTCTTTAAAAAATCGTAAACTCTTTTACAAATACATTTATTAAAATATCTAATATTCTGTGATGTTTTCAGTCTCTTAAAAAATTGGTGTGTATGTGTGTATATGTGTGTGTCTGTGTATATGTGTGTGTATATATGTAAATTTGTGTGTATGTGTATGTGTATATGTGCGTGTCTGTATATATGTGTGTGTATGTATGCATCATGTGTGTATGTGTATCTGTGTGTATGTATATATGTGTGTATGTATATATATGCATGTGAGGTGCGTGTGAGTGTGTACGTGGATGTGTGAGTATGCCACAGTGTGCGTGTGGAGGTCAAATGGCAATTCAGGGGGCCCATTCTTGCATTTCACATTGCTGAGCAGGGTCTCTTGTTTCTCTTATCGAGGCCAAGAGCATCCGGCCGTCCTCCTGTTCTGTCTCCATTTGTATACGTAGCATGATAGGAGTGCTGGGAGCACAGATCTGCCCAGGGTCTGGCTTTTCACTTCAGTTCAGGGGGCTGAACACCGGTTATCAGACTTACACACCAATTGCTTTTACATACATATCCACCCTTCCAGCCCATTGTTTCACTCTCCTGTTTTCTTCTCTCTCTTTTTAAATTATGAGTTTGTGTGTATGGTGTGTATGGTGTATATGGTGTGTATCGTGCGTGTGATGTGTATGGTGTGTATGGTGTGTATTGTATGTGTGATGTGTATGGTGTGTATGGTGTGTATTGTGTGTATGGTGTGTATGGTGTGTATGGTATGCATGGTGTGTATGGTGTATATGGTGTGTATGGTATATATGGTGTGTATGATGTATATGGTATGTATTATGTGTAATGTGTATGGTGTATATGGTGTGTATAGTGTGTATGGTGTATATGGTATGTATTGTGTGTATGATGTGTATGGTGTGTATGGTTTGTGTATGGTGTGTATGGTATATATGGTATGTATTGTGTGTATGGTGTGTATAGTGTGTATGGTGTGTATGGTGTGTATTGTATGCATGGTGTGTATGGTGTATATGGTGTGTATGGTGTGTTTTGTGTGTATGGTGTATATGGTGTGTATCGTGCGTGTGATGTGTATGGTGTGTATGGTGTGTACGGTGTGTATAGTGTGTATAGTGTGTATAATGTGTATAGAGTATGCGTGAACATGGCAGCAAGCATCTTTAACCACTGAGCCCTCTCCCCAACTCTGATTCTCCACCCTCATAAAGATGGGTCCTAGACAGGCGCGCCTGCAATCCTAGCACTCGGGAAGCAGAAGGATCAGGATTCCTGAAAGTTCCAGGTTAGCCTGGTTACACAGCAAATCCCAGACTTGCCAGGGGTACAATGGAAAACCCTCTCAGAAAATAAAAATAAACAACAAATAATAACAAAAAATTTTAAAAAGATTTTTTTGACAAAGAAACATTTTCAATTTTAACATCTCTAACATATCACTTTAACATTTCAGGGGTCAGTTTTTTCTGTATCTGTTTATCTTTTTCAAAGTTTAAGAGAGAGTTTTAAAAAGATCTTTTAGATTAATTTCATTTTCCCCATTTTATGAAACTAATTTTTGTAACACGTGTGTGTGTGTGTGTGTGTGTGTGTGTCTGAGTCCACAGGTGTCATGGTGTGTATGTGCACATCAGAGGACAATGGAGGGAGTCGGCCTTCTCCCTGTACCACGCAGACTCTAGGATGGAGCGCAGATCACCAGGCTTGGTGGCAGACACCCTTACCCACTGAGCTCTCTCATTAGTCCTCCTTTTTACTTCTTTGTGACACTGATAATCAACAGGAGTCTTGTAGATGCCAAGTAGACACTACCACTGAGCTCCACGGCCCTGGCCGCAACATTAGTTCTCAATCTGCCATTGTATCTTTGTATTTTGGCATTGAGGTTCATCTGTACCATAAGATGAGGTCAGGAACCGTGGCTTTCCCGTACAAATGTTCTGTTGGTCCAAAATCATTTACTGGAAAGCTGTCACCTCCCACCCCACCTTACTTGTCACCTGAGACATGCTTTGTTATAGACGGTGTTTGTTGTGTTGACGAATAACACTGATCTGAAACAGTCATTTAATAACACTGAGATTAAACCTTTTTGGCTGTCTAGAGCAGTATCGCCTATCCAAAACGGGAAATGTAGTGTGAGCTCAATGTGGAGTTATTTCACGGTAAATGGCTAGAGCATAGTAATGTGATTTCTTTCACACCATAATCACAAAAGATCCTATTTTTCCAAAGAAAACCCCACTTGCCCCAGTTAGGGACCCCAAATCTGAGATATCCGATTGAAATGAAAGYGGGCGAGCAGGCAGGGGTGCAGCACACGCTTACACTCATCATATCCCATAATAGTTGTATTTGAGATCTTCCGAGAGCAAGTGATGTTTTATTTCCTTGTTTAAAAGATCATTTTCTTACTGTGTATACATTTATTTCAAGAATGCATTTTTTGCTGCGTGTGGTGGTGTACTTTAGCTCCAACACTAAGGAGGCAAAGGCAGGCAGACCTCTGAGCACCTGAGGCCAGCCTGGTCGACATAACCTTCTCTGTTTGTTCTGGTTTATAATTTCTGGGAGATTGAGTTCATGATAGTGAAGCTGAGGCACGGCAAGAGGCAAGCGAGGCAGCAGGAACGGGGGTGGGGGTGGGGCTGAGAGAGCGAAGAGCAGAGAGCAAACTGGAAATGGCCGGAGGATTTCATCTCAAAGCCTGCCTCCAGCCACTGGCTTCCTGTAGCAAGGCCATGCCTCCCAAACCTCCTCAAACAGTGACACTGACTGCGGACCAAGACTGCGGACCAAGACTATGGGGACCTTTCTCATTCAAACCAGCACACACACACACACACACACACACACACACACACACACACACACNCACGCACGCACGCACGCACGCACGCGCACACACGCACACTTTATAAAGAAAGAGAAAAATTGGAACTTGGAATTAGCTCAGTGATAAGAGTTCTTGCCTATCCCACACAAAACTCTGAGGTCAACCCCAGCAATGGAGAGAGGGGATAACTGCAGAGAACAGGCAAGATCAAGCAAGACGGAGAGCAGGCTTGCAGGGAGCTGAGGTTCACATCTGTGTCCCCCTAAAATCCACATGCTGGAAGCAGGGTGCACTAGGACAATGGGCCAGCCTTCGGAAGGCCACTAATTAACACTTTATAAAAGGGAGCTGAGCCGGGCGGTGGTGGCGCACGCCTGTAGTCCCAGCACTCTGGGAGGCGGAGGCAGGTGGATTTCTGAGTTGGAGGCCAGTCTGTTCTACAGAGTGAGTTCCAGGACAGCCAGGGCTACACAGAGAAACCCTGTCTCAAAAAAACAAAACAAAACAAAAAGACAAAACAAAAAAAAAGGGAGCTGAAGGGGCTTGGCCATCTTGGCCATCTCAGGAAGTCACTGAAGTCACATTCCAAGAGGAATCAGCCCTCACTAGAGACCAAACCTGCTGGCTCCAGGGTCTTGGATTTCCTGGTTTCTAAAATATAAAGTTCTAGAGCTTGCAGATTGTGAGGTCTGATGTGTTTCTTTGTAACAGCCTCAATGGACTGGAACACCAGCAGACATCTACAAAACTGATGAGGCTTTTGCACAAGGCTGGTTCCTGCGCAGGCCCCTGGGGGGAAGGGTAGAGTGTACAGGTCGAGAGGGAACCCCAAGGTGTAAGCAGGAAGTTTCTGCATAAAACGAGTCTGGATGCCATCTGCAAACCTTAGAAAGAAGGCTGTAGTAATTTCTTGATGTCTTATTTCCTCACTGTAAATACATACTCATACTAATTGTATTTGGATATCTTCTTTTCCTTTCTTTTTGAGGCAGGGTCTCCTGTATTCCAGACCAGCATTGACACCCCGCAGCCCCACCCATGCCAGGTAACAGGTATGTGCTTCTGCTACTCTGCCTGGTTTTCTGTGATGCTGGGGTCACACCCCGGGCTTCATGCATGACAGTCAACCGTCCTGCCAACTGAGCTACAGTCCTAACTACACTGTTTCCTTCAAAGGACTCTGTGCTCTGTCAGCTTTAGAGCCCATCATAGGAAGATCTCAGGGCTAGGAGAGGATCTGAAATCACGCGCTGAACATTCTAGAGTGCTGCCCGTCACTCATCTGGCTGTGACTGGGTTGCTTGGGTACGGAAAACTACACAGCTAGGTTCTACTGGAATCGGACTCTTGTGAGATACGAGCATGCTCTCAAAGCCATGGACCACAGCTTAGAGAAGTGAGCATAAAGAATAAATTGGTGTTCTACAAAAAAGTCAGACATATCCATAGACCGGAAAAGCATAGGAACAAGGATGATGTCATAGGATGACTGGAAAAATCAGGCAGCTAAAGTTGGGGGCTAGAGTACCACAGAGTTCACAGAGTTCACTGAGGTGATGCGAGGGTCAGATGCTTTAAGGAAGAAGTCTAAATTCAAAAAGATTCTCAAATTGGGTTTGGTGGTGCTTACTAGTAATTCCTGCTCCGAGGAGGYGGAGGCAGGAGGATCAAAAGTGCAAGGCCATCAGGGGTGAGGCTAGCAGGGGATTCATGAGACCATGTCTTAAGACAAAACAAAACAAAACACCCTCCAAGCAAGCACCTCCATGCCCTCTCTGGCTGCCTCAGGCTTCTCACCCAGGGTTAATGCTGCGCTCTCACTGTCACTCGCTGGAGCCATGTATCAGTCCCGGCAGCCCCGACACCTGGGGAACTGCAGTGTCTGTGGCTTCTCCGGGCTGCAGGCTGTGCCTGCGGGTCCTGAGAGTTCTGTGTGAAGTCTTTAGCTCAAAGGAGTCATTTGCAGACTACTCCTCGCCCCTCTCGAAGGATGAATTCTCCAGTATATGCCCAAATATTTACATTTACATATTTCTCTTCCATAGCATTTATCAACTAAATTATAGACATTTGGAGGTTAATTACCTGTAATATTTTTTCTTTCCAAGATAGATGAGGAGAGAACATGTCCACCCTTCCTCTCTGTGGTAGTCCAGTATCAGACATTCTGTAAACATTTGCTGTGTGAACAAAACTCAGCTATTTATATGTAATAGCATTTCCCAGCATGCCAATTATTTACTTATTTATTCATTTATTTTGAGACAGGTTCTCACACTATCACAGCCTCCTAAATGCTGAGATTAGAAGCATGAGCCATCACACTAGCAAATCTTATAATGCTCATACATAAAATACGATTCAATAGATTATATGAACGTGGTATAATTTAAATATAAAATATGATTTTTCTATAATAATGTGTGGCAGATTGAATATGTATCCCCCATAGACTCATGTGTTTGAATGCTTAGCCCAGAGGGAGTGGCACTATTAGGAGGAATGGCCTTGCTGGAGAAAGTATGTGAGTGTTTGGAGGTGTGTGTGTGGGGGGGGGGGCTTTGAAATTTCCTGTGTTCAAGCTATGCCTGGTGTGTCACACAGTCTCCTTTTGCTGCCTGTGTAACATGTGGAGGCATATCTCATGGGCTCAAGCATAAATCTAAGGCAATACTCTTAAAAATTCTTTCTGTGTATATGTGTTTTGCTTACATGTATACCTGTAGTAACCGTGTGCATGCTTAGTACCTATGGAGACTAGGACAGGATGTCTGATCTTTGGGACCATAGAGGTATTAAGAATCAAATCCAGATCTTCTGGAAAAGCAGCCAGTGTTCTTAACCCCAGAGCCACTTTTCAGGTCTTAATGCAATACTTTAAATTCATCTTCTTTTTTTGAGATTGGTTCTTATACTCTATCTAGCCTAGGCTAACCCAGAACTCACAACCCTCCTGCCTCAGTTTCCCAAGTGCTGGGGTAACAGGTACAAGCTGCCAAATGCAGGTATAGATTTTTGTATATAGAAATGGAATAACTGAAACTTATTTGGAAAAAAGCTCTATTTGAAATTCCAGAAGTTACAGAATACAAGACAGATTACACTTTTCCATTTCAAAAGCACTTTATGGCAAAAATAAAGGGCATTGTCTCTTCTTATACGCAAGGCTTTTGAATTATTATTAACGTAGCAGTGCCTTTTCTTTCTTTCATTTCTTCACCCATGCCTCCATTTCTCTCTATCCTTTCTTTCGTTCCCCAACCTACCTCCTCGGTCCGGGACAGCAGGGCTCCATCCGGTCGGCTCCCAGCATCTTGCCCTCTTTACAACCTCCAACGCCTCAGACTCCAAGCACACATTTATTAGGGGGGCCCAAACTCGTACCTCTCCGAAATGCTTGTTTATTTGCGTTATCACAAACCTCCCTTTTTGAGACAGGGTCTCTATGTAGTCCTGGTCGTCCTAGAACTCACTTTGTAGACAAAACTGGCCTTAAACTCACAGAGATCTGCCTGCCTCGGCCTCTCAAGCTCTGGAATTAAAGACATGCATCACCACACCCAACTCTTCAACACATTTGCCTTCTAAAATTTGTTCCAAGGCTTTGTTTCAAACACACCGTAAAGAAGAGCTCTGTTACAAGACTGTGTCAAACTCAGCCTAGGTATAATAACTGTAAAACACCCAAGTAGGCCAACAGAATTAGGGTATCCAGTACGATTTTGTTTCCTGTCCAACATCCCAGCGCAGGTTTTAAGCAAACACAAAGGCAACTGGAAGAAACAGCCCATGAGTGGAGGGAGTGTGAGGTATTATCCTGTCTTAGAGATACATGCAGCTGAACGCTTTGTGGAGGCTAAGCTGTTGCATCACTTGGCAGAACCGCTCCCGGGTCAGGCCCTAGGCATCCAGGAGGTCCCCCTTGGTCTCTGGGTGCACAGTGAGGGTCCTGGCGCGCTCCTGGTCCAGGGGATACAGTGCTTCAGTCTCAAGCAACCAGGACCCGCTCGAGTGACTTCTCCTTCCTGGCTGAGTTATCTTTTCAGGCTGTCAAGTAGGGAAAACCTTCCGAAACTCTGGATCGCGAGGGCACAGCCGAGTACAAACTCCTGACTCCGGGTGTTGTCAAGATGGCAAACTCAGTCGGAGCAGACGAGCGTGCCCGGCATTCCCGCGCTCACACTGGGGTGGCGCTGCGTTCCCGGAGACCGTCGCCTTCTACAGCGCGCGGGCCCGGGGCGGCGGGGCGGCGAGGACCCCAGCGCGCCTGCTGACTACAGATCCCAGGGTGCCTCTGCCATCTCACTCCCTCCCAGCGCCGGCCCCGCCTCCCCAGCCCTTGTTGTTTTGGCTGGAAGCGCTCCGGAGGAGTTTCAGAGAAAGTCTGGGCAGAAGCTAGAGGCGACCGATCGTGGGAAGGGGAGGCAGAAAGGCTAGAAGGAGGAGGGCCGGGGCCCGGGCCGCGCCTCCCTGAACCCGCCGCGCGCCCCCGGGGTGGGGGAGGAGCGCAGGGGACGGGACACAGGGGTCCCTCCCCGGAGCAGAGCCGCCCCGCGCCTCGTCCCTGCGCCGATCCCCGCCCTCATCGGAGGCTGGAGCGCAGACCCACCCTCCTACCGCGGACCCGCGACCTCCCCGACGCCCGGCCCGGCGACGCCCCGAGCCTCGCCGCTGGTCCGCGAACTCCCTAGGCGGATCGGGACGTGCCCCTGTGCCGGTTGCCACCCGGACGCCGCACGCCTTCCCAGGCACCCTTTTCCGAGCAGAGGGAAGGAGAAGATCGAGCCCCTCTCAGTGTGAAAGCGCCAGCGGGCGGAGCGGACACCGTGCGCGGGCTTTGTGTGTGCTCGTGCTGCGTGGGGTCCGCAGCGGGGAGCGCCCGCAGGAGGTCCCGTCCCCAAGGGGCGGAGCGCAGGGCTTCTAGCTCCGGGATCGCTGTCCGGGCAGAGTCCCAGCCGAGCCCGACCGCTGCCTAGGCGGCGGGACGGCGCGCCTGGCGGCCAGGAGGGCGCACTGAAAGAAGGCCGACGAGCCCTGGTCCCCGCGGTTCCCGATCGAGTTCCTCTTCAGTCCGCGGATCTGCGGGAGAGATTTGATCGCCGACACAGGGCTCGGGGTTCCGGGCCGCCCCGTCGGGGGAATCTGAGACGTCTTCTAGGCAGCGTTTGCCCGCCGTGCCCGGAGAGCGTCCACTGTGTCCACCGACCCCTTTGGTGCCTCGTCCTCGAGCCCTCACGGCGTGCACCATGAGCGGCGGCGAAGTGGTTTGCTCGGGATGGCTCCGCAAGTCCCCCCCGGAGAAGAAGTTGAAGCGTTATGTAAGTACAGGTCAGGGCACAGTCGGCCGCGCCGCAGCAGTCCGCGCGCCCGCCGGGTTGGCTCTTCCACGAATCCCGCCCTCCTCTTCCTCGATCCTTCTCTCGGCCGGCGGGCTCCGGACCGGGTGCGGTCCACAGCCCACCCTGACGTCCACTCGGCGGCCAAACTTTCTCCTTCCATATTGCAGACCGCTTCCCTTGCAGGCCTCGTCGCCTGTTAGAGGAGCCCAGTTTTCCAGCTCAAAACTGGCTGCATACTTCGGTTGTTGTTAATTCCATTTAGCAAGGGTGGAGTGAAAAGGGGAGAAAGAGTCTTCTTCTTTTATCTGTATCAGTCTCATGGAGCTGTTAAATCTCCCCTCACCGAGAAACCGCAGAGGTAGTAGTACTCACGGGTACTCCACTGGGTCCGCGCCCGCTCTCCTTTGCGCCTCCAGGAGGTGGAGGGAAGTGAACAGTGGACGCTAGAAGTGGAGAGCATAGGCAAACGTCTCAAAAATCTTCGCTCAAGGGAAAGGGTGGAAAGTTCTTATGAGACCTGCCGTCTGCGTAGCTGGTTCACATTTTCGTGGTTTTGCTTTGAGGGACACGGGATTTTGGCCGGAGAACCCTGTCGGTTTGATACGACAGGAGGGCACTCAGGGGAGCCTGGTGGCTGGTGTTTGTTTGGTCTTAGATGCGCTGTCAAGCCCCGCTGGAGGGGACAGCTGAATCCAACAGGGATTTCTTGGTGTTGGCGTTTCTTTTCCCAGGCACCAGAACGGCTTAACTGGTATTTGCGTAATTGATTCAAGATGCTGATTGTTCACTGTTAGGAAAACTATATCTTGAGGAACCTATAATAGAGTGGAACTCTGTATCCTCATCAGAAGTCTGGGATCCTAAGTCTTCCTTCAAATCAGCTAATTTTACGATGTTCCCTGCCAGGAAAGAAATGACACTTTGTCCCGGTGTTTGAAGCAAATATTTTTAGTGTAATATGTGTTTTCCAAAAGCAAAACGTGTACCCACTTAAGTAGGGTTTACTACCTGTTTTGATGAAACCAGTTTCTGGTACAGGGGAGTCTACACTGAGAATCATCTGGTTACTCCCTYGCTTGCTTGCTTGAAACCAAGCAATATTTATTTTCGCAGAGCTCACCATTGAGTTTCTGGCTTATCTTCTGGTATAATTTATTACAGTCAAGTAATTTCATTGAAAGATGTGATTCGACAATTTGTCAGTGGTTCCCCAAAGATGTCTCTCCATCTGTCACGGGTTGCCTGGATTTCTTGGTAAAGATGGCAACTTGATTCCAGAAATTTGGAGTGGCAGTGGCATCTTCAGAATTAGTTCTAAAGAGAGGATTGTGTGTGGTGAGATGAGGGTGAGGAGATAGAGATAAGGCTATTTAGGAAAGACGGTTTTAGGATTCTTGAGGAAACTAAAGTACAATGTGTTTGCTGATGATGCAGTTCAGTGCATTCTTTCACATTAGTCTGTGGTGCAGCAGACAGACTGAGTTCTGTACTGGGCACCAGCCATAAGGTGAGGAGAAAAGCCTTGCAGGAAGGAAAATGGACAATTAATAAGGGACAAATATGGTGCTATTATATGCCCATACCACCCACCCAGCACTCTAGAGACAGAAATGGGAGGCTCCGTTGCCAGACTGGTCTCCATAGCAAATTCCAGGCTAGCCAGGACTGTGTCTCAAAAACAAAAAATACAAACACAAAAACAAAGTACAGTTGATTATAAAAATAATAATAAATACACATGTAGAAATAGACTGTGAGAATATATATGAGTATGTATACTTACATGTATGGTTATGTGACCACGGCAGTTTTCTCCCACTCAAGTCCCAGTCATGCCAGACCCTGTTAGCTTCTAAATCAGGGAAGAGTGGGCGAATTCAGGGGGCTCTGCGAATCGGGAAGCTCAGATTAAGTCAAAAAGTTTGGGGAACAACAAAGTCTTAAAGTAAGTACAGAGAAAGTCAGCTAGAATGCAGAGTGGTTTTTATCTGCATGTCTACACTGAGTGGTGTGTTTTTATAGCTGCCTTCAGGAGAAAACTCAGTCCCTAAATTGTGTTTCAGTAAGCAGGATGTGGGGGAAGCCAAGGGAGTTTTCTTGCTTGGTAGAAAACTAGTGGTTTCTCTCTCTCTCTCTCTCTCTCTCTCTCTCTCTCT
>BDUI01001150.1:35299-45459 GCA_002335545.1 Apodemus speciosus
AGGAGAGAGAGAGAGAGAGAGAGAGAGAGAGAGAGAGAGAGAGAGAGAGAGAGCTCCCTTCCATGCCATGGAGGTCAGCAGACAACTTGTGCTCTGAGTCTGTGGGTCGTGCGTGAGTATCAAACTGTGGTTGCCAGAAGTAGGGGCTAGTGCCTTAACCCTCCCTCTGGGCCATCTTTCTGGCCTGGTAATGGTTTTTAATGAGCATATTCACCATGAAAAGCTTATCTTGGATGCTTGCACTCTAATTATTAAATGAGACTTCAGGGAGTGTGAGTGTCTGGTTCTGCTGGGAAATGTTGCCCATGGGACTTTGACTTTTGTCTCTGGATTTGTTGGCAGTATTTGTAGAGTGGTCCAAATGATTCTTAAGGTTTGTAAGTGACAGACACACACACACACACACACACAACCAAACAAAAAACAAGTTTTCGGGTCAGGGAGATGGCTTAATAAATCGTTTCATCTCATGTTTGAGAATGTGAGAACTTGAGTTCTGTCCCCCAGAACTCCTGTGAAAACCAGGGCAGGCATGGTGGCAGCCTAGAATTTCAGCTGTAGTGAATTTTGCATTTTTAGGGTCCAGCTGGACAGTTAGATTAGCAAACTCCTACACTGAAGAGAGTTCTTCCAATAAATGAAATAGCCAACGAGAAAGACATCTGATGTCATTGGTGGGCCTACACACACAACACGCATGCTCCTGCACACATATGTGTGTGTGTGTGTCCAGACACTTACAGACGAACACATCATGTGCACATGCAAAAAGGTATTGATTTCATCTTTAAAACCATCTCAACTTGTGGCCCCTGATAAGGTCTGTACAGCCCCAACTCCTGTGTCCGCTGTCCCTGCTGTGTGGCCACTGTCACAGCCTTGTGTCCGTCCTTGTCCTTGTGCTCACTGATAGAGGAACTTTCTCTCAGAGAAAGCGACAGGAGGTAGAGGAAGAGACTCCCGAGCTTCAGAGTCACGTCTTTCCCATGCGGAAGGGTAAGAACATTTTCCACACTCCACGCTCCGCTCCGGCAGCTCCGCTGAGGTTTCCTCACAGTGGGGTGAACACCCTCACACTTTCAGTGTGGTCGAGTGACCTCCAGAGCTTAGTCACCAGGGCCCTAGAGTCGAGGGAACTRCTATCCTGTACTCTGCCCAGCTCATATTTCTTACTAAAATTTAAATTTGCAGGGCTGGGGATGGAGACCCGCCTTGCCTGGGATACAGGAAACCCTGTTTGTGATCCAGCACTGCTGAGCCAATCACACTGCCTCAGGCCTGTGACCCCAGCACTTAGCTGGTGCAAGCAGGAAGATCCAAAGTTCAAGCCCAGTCTTGGCKGAGGGAGATGAGCTCTCAGTAAGAGCACACCTAATGACCTCAGTTTGACCCTTGCAAGGAGAGAATCGCCTCTTGAAAGTTGTCCTCTGGCCTCAACCCAAGCTCCACAGCGCAAAGACCACACACACACACACACACACACACACACACACACAAATTAGTAAGATCATTCTTATTAGTAGACTTGAGGCTTGTCAAGGCAACATCTAAAAAAAATTGTCTTCAGTGCTGTCTAAGCACTTGGGGCGACAGTGTGGTGATTCAGCACACGTATGCCACATGTAATGTAACGGCCAGGGCAGTTAGGCTTCTCGTCTCCTTGAACATTTTATCTCTGGGTCAGCAGCCATTGAACATCTCTCCTGATGATTTATAAAATACACATTTTGGCATATTTTCCTAAGGACTTACTTAGAAAGTAATGGCGGGGGTTATAATATCCTGACTGCACATGACAC
The DNA here is from genome assembly GCA_002335545.1 of Apodemus speciosus. Classification (NCBI taxonomy): domain Eukaryota; kingdom Metazoa; phylum Chordata; class Mammalia; order Rodentia; family Muridae; genus Apodemus; species Apodemus speciosus. Next base: position 37,099 of record BDUI01001150.1, read on the forward strand.
ATACAGGAAAACATCAAAGGACAAACCCAATGGAAAGGTTTTTTTGTTTTGTTTTTTTTAAAGCGATGGTGGACTTAACCATCAGGATTTGAAATTTTCACAGAAATCCATGTAAATGGATAAATAAAGGTTTGCTTCAACCCAGCTGGCCCTTACTGTTGTTCTGCAGGGGGTGTTTCCATGTGGCCCGCCTGTCGCCCAGTGAGGCTCCTTCACACAGCCCCTGTCAGCTCTGGGCAGGTGTCAATGAGGAGCAGGTGTTCCTTCTCAGGAGAAGAACCTGCCTGGGAAGCCAGAGCAAGGTGGCCTCATAGCAGACAGCCCTGGAGCAAGGCCTCAGCCAGTTCTTGGGTGGATAATCTGTCACCCAGCTTGAGCTCTGCCTGCTGCAGCTGTCGATTAACAGAACAGTTTTTGTGTGGACTTTGGGAGAGGAGTCTCGCCCTGGGTGGGCACCTGCCATCTGACACGGTGGAGGGGAGCCCTGGCAGCATCCCTTTGGCTCGAGGATAACCCGGGCGGTCRGGCGTGAGCTGATCTTGAAGCCCATGGGCCAGCTCGATGGCTCTCCTGGCCTTTCTCACACTGAGATCCTCTGACTGCCCCGCCTGTGAAGGACATTTTTCCTGCTTGCCGTCATGTTAGTGAACACTCACCTCAGATTCTGGCAGTCTCCATTTCACTGTTCGAAGTGCGGCAGGACCATCGTCTGTTAACACGGGTCTTTAACTGGCAATTACATTAAGCCTTCCTACTTACTTAATGATAGTTAATTCTTTTGTTGTGCCTGGGCAGAATGGTAAGTTGTATAATGCTTTCCCGTTAAGCTTGCTGAATCTCTAAATACAGTCGTTGCCTTTTGGGGATTCAGAATTCCTGTTTGGAAGTGATTCATTTGGGATGGTAATTCCCTYCCTACTTTTTAGCCCCCAAACTGCACCCTTTTCTTTCTAAACTTGTAGAACCCAAAACAGGCGCTCACCCAGCCTTGCCRAAGATGGGAGTGGGAAAGGGAGTAGAAACTTTTCAACTTTTCAACTCTTGGGGTTGGGAAAGTTACGGATACCGGCTAAATAAAGAAAGAAAGAAATAGGAGGGCTAGGTCAGTGAAGGGGCAGGGGACGGACGTTCATGCCTTTTCTGGGAACAAGGGATTGCTTGGAGAATTCATGTGCCACTCTTCTTGGTTTTATGGTTCCTCCAGTATCAACATGGCAACGACAAGCGGTGCTGACATCGGACTGTTCATTCGCCCTGCAGATGGGAACATAGTAGAGCCAGAGGCCGGCGGGTGCTGTCTTTCTCAGCAGCGTAGGCTCCTGCCCACCTGAAGAGGAACTGCTGGCGTTTAGACACCCTGTTCTTTAAGGCGGGCAAGGTTAGAGTAGAAGTTCGAGCTCACCTTGGCATCTGTCAGGATTACAGAGTTAGAATTCTGCTGGTTTAAAACAATGGCCGTCACTTTTGGTCTGGGGATGAGGTTCGGCTGAGTGAGTACCTAGCATGACAAGATGCTCAGGGTCGGTCCTCAGTACTGCGTACTAGGCGTGGTGGAGACACCGGTAACCACTGTCTTTGAGAGGCGGAGGCAGAAGAATCAGACGTTCAAGGCCACCATAGCTACATATGAAGTTTACCATTTAAAAAAAAATTCTCTTAATTACTTATGAGCAGGGTATTGTGGCTCAGACTTGTCGTCTTAGCAGCTGGGAGGTAGAGGCAGGGGGACTGAGTCTGAGACCACATAGCAAGACCTCGTCTCAGAATAGTGAAGAATGAAAGCACTAAGGGTTTCAGCGGGCGTTCTACCTGCTGTGGGAGGAAACTCAGGCTGAGGGTCGCGCTGTGCCTCTGGCCTCGCACCTGATCCTTGACTGGTCTGATCTTGTTTCCTTATCTGGAGGGGAGGGGACAGGAGGGCAGTCAGCTCCAGCGGGCTAGGGAGTGGGAGGCAGGGAGCACCAGAGGGCAGAGAGCTACTCACTGGCGAGGCGCTATTGCTCATCTCCGGCAGTTGGGTGAACGTGGTAGGAATTCTGTGGCTCTCCAGTGTTTCTCTCACTGCAGGAGAACACAGACGCACAGCTGGCTTCAGGGTTCGGGTGCTGGGTGCACCCACAAGCAGTACCTGGCTCAGGATGGAAGGTTTCATAGCTTATCTGCTGGCTGAGTAAATAAACAGGTATTTCAGGAGCTTTGGTCCTGGGCCTTGTGTGGAATGCAGTGGAGGCACCTGTCCACTCCCTGCCTGTGAGGAGTTTCTGATCTGTGAAAGCCAGCTATACCTGCACAGACATTTAGATGGCTTTCCTCGGAGGTTGGCTGTGGTGCTCTGTGTGCTTAGTTGTCAAATGAGGGGTACAGGTTGTAGTTGCCTGAGAGTTCAGACTGAGAGCAGGGAGGGAAGAGGATGACCCCAGAAAGCTTCCCACCGGAGTTTCAAGCTGTTTCAGGAAGAATTGAGGTGCAGCCCTCTGCGGTTAAAAAAAAAATCCTAAGGGAAGGAAGGTTCTGGATGAACAAAGGGTTCTTAGCAGCGACAAGCAGAGCCTCAGAGTGCTGATGCCTGAGTTTGGAGGGCAGCTGTAACTTCTCACTGGCGAAGTTTTTGTTTCTGCTATGACTTAATAAGGTTCTCATGGGCACCGAGCCACAGTGTATTTTCTGCAACCAAGAAGACAGAAACACAGCAACCTGTGCGGTCACCTGGGCTTATTAAAATTCCAAGGGACCTGCGTTAGTTAAGATTTCTTTATGTCTGTTTTGAGCTAAGTAATTCATTCTGGCAAGCCTTCAGTTTACAACAGAGAGGGCGCATGTTCGTGTGGGGAGGAGGATAAAGGAGCCTTTGATTCATCTGCTTCTGAGTGCTAGCGCCTGGACTTGGACGGCGGAGGCCATCTTAGCCCAGCTGTGAGGGCCAGCCAGTGTTGGAGGGCGAGAATAACGCCCTTGGCTCGCTTGAAAGCTCTTCTAGATGGGGTGTTGGGGGGGGGGGTCCTCTCATTCACATTCCTGGCATTAACATGGTGGCCCGTCTCCACCCATCCTGAGAGCCCTCTGAATCTGCCATTTGAACTTGCGGTCCCATTTCTGTGCCTCTCTTTATCTCCGCCCGTGTGTCCACTAAGTTTAGAAAGCTTACACGCTCAAGGCTCTTCTCTCCCCTTGGATTAGAGCACAGATAAAATTAGTATTCTTTAGATTACTGAAGGGAAAGCAGTCCATTGTGATGTGGATTTCCACATTTGTTACATTCATAGACTCTTTGCCTACTAATGGGGGGGGGAGGGAGAGGGGGCTAGGTGGGGATGGTGCGGGGCAAGGTAGGGGGTGGGGTGGGTGGGGTGCGGGATGGTTTAGGGACTTTCAGGGATTGTAGGCAAAGCTTAAGCCTACAGAGTTGCTGGGAAAAGTTGTTTCAGGAGCCAGGGGTTTTTGATAGGTCATTGCAGACTCGTTCACACGGCACTGTAAATAATGCAAGGATTCCTGATCTGGAAGAATCTTTACATTTTAGACAATTCTTTTATCCATCTAGAGAGGAGGTTAAAAAAAAATCTCCCTATTTGAAAAGTTCTTTCTGAAATCATAGCGACGTGGTAACCTGGGCTTTGGCCGTCCTGCAGCCTCTCCAGAGGAGAGGCCGGGCCTAGTCATGCATATTTGGGCCTTATCTCTGTGACTGAGCTCTTGAGGCTTGCTGATTACAACTTGTAGCCGCCAAGTCCCGTCCTGCACCATTATCTGGAACAAAAACTTTCCGTGTGGTTTACCTCAGCTCTGCCACGGTGGGCACAGCACACGGCAGAGGAGCTGGAGGTGCACGTCTGTAAAGGAGAGCTGCTGGAAGGGGTCACGTGAGTAAGTTAATATTTTCTACTGCTTAAGGTGTCCTTCCCTAGCCTTGGCATGTTTTCCAGAAATGTTTGTCATTCTTCCACACTGAGCTCTCTTTCACTCTTCTGCTCTGGAAAGAATGCCTCACTCACTAACGGTTTCTCTCATGGTCTTTCCCTCTTTTCTCTCTCTCTGTCTCAGCTTCTTGCTTTGACTTCCTCCTTGCCCTAGATATGTCTATTCTTAAAATAAAAACAAAAAACCCAACATCCTAAAAGGGAGGTGAGGACCAAATTGCCACATTGTTATTGGAATTTAAAACAATATGCTAAAGCCCAAACATTTCTTTTCAATTTAAAAATCCCCCATCTTTTTTTTTTAAGGAAGAAAAATACTAAACTTTGCTTTAACTATACTGTTAAGCATGCTTCCTTCCTCCCTTTTTATTTATTTTCTTTTGCTTTGACTCAAATAGCTTAAGTCCAGCTTGCCGGGTGGGTCTTCTGGTCTTCTCTAGAGGACAGGGCACATGGAAACTAACAACGGCAGCTCCATTGTCCGTTAGGAGAGAGGCCTGACCTGAAGAAAAGGGGGAAAGACCAAAAAGCAAATAAGGCTTTATTACTTACTTTCATGACACTAGATTAAATTAAATTTATCTTAGCATTAGATCACTGTGTGAATAAGCAAATAAATGGAATTTATTTCTTTAAAAAAGCTTCCGATTCATTCAGTTAGTTTTATGTGGATGGATGCTTGCTGGAATTGCTTGTCTGTGCCACCAGTACTCATGTGCCCTGTGCACAGGGGTGGCGACTGGAAGAGGCAGTCAGATCACTGGGTCTGCAGTCCTTAGCTGTGAATCACCTGCCACGCAGGTGCTGGGAATGGAACCTGGGACCCCTGAAGAGCAGTGAGTGGTCTTAGGTGTCGAGCCACCTCTCCAGGTAACCGTAATTTTGGTTAGGAAGCCTGTTTTCTCTGATATATTCTGTGGCACTAGGGCTTTTTGATAGCTTGGCTTGTTTTTGTTGTGGTTTCTGTTGTATTTAATGCTTTGGCTTGCCTGTTGCTATAAAATTGTTTTTATCAGAGAAAAGTAAGTCTGTCCCTGTTGCCAGAGTCCTCAGCTCTCTGCTCTTAACTTGTGTTACTACTGTGAGGTAGCCAAGACTGGAGTAGTGGTGGTAAATTTACTCAGTAGGCAGCTCGGTTCATCCCTCCTGCTACACAGTGTTAGTTACTAGTGCCCTGGGAAATGTGGTCTGGCTACTTCTGACTCCGCCCAGAGGTGACTACCGATTGAAGAATTAGCAGCTCAGTCCCTAGGTGAGCGTCCCCACTGGTGCTCCAGCCAGAGTCTCCAGCCACGATTTAACTAATGCTGCTTTGCAGAATGCCACCTGACTCTCAGGCCACAGCACTGCAGCATTTCAGTTCGGAATGAGAAATACTCGGGAAGACGCCACCTTCCATCCTGTGAGTTCCGATGGCGGTGTGGGGCTTAGTGGGGAACCTTGGCCTCTGTCAGTCAGGGAGGTATTATTGGGACCTCCGCCCTTGGAAGTTATAATGGACCTGACAAGTTCTCCCTGACAATTTCTGGTTTAAATGGTTTGAGGCATCGAGAAAAAGTGACAGGGAATACTGAGTATTGGTGAAAGCAAAAAGTGACAGGGAATACTGAGTATTGGTGAAAGCAGTTCGATCTAGTGCTGCTGTTACCTAAAACCTCCTCATGGGGTATGTAGGCCATTTATCCCCCCTCCCCCCCCAAAAAGGCCAGAATCAAACAGATTTTAGGGAATAGAATCCTCATTTTTTTGTTCTGTAAGCCATCAGCTTGTCAAGGGTCAAACTTCCCAGCATGCAATGCTCCAAACAAAAGCAGCAAGCCTTGTGCTCCAGGCAGCAACAGCAGCTGCCGAGTGTAGTTTTCAAGATGATTTTCATAATGACCCACAGAACGCACAATAAAAGAGAGTGTATATTTATTTCACTCATTGCTTCATTTATTCTAATTTTGTGCTTGTGGCAGGATATGATGTCTCAGAAGGTATCTACACTTTGTCTAAAACCTAGTGTGGGACCTTGTGTGATCTCTTGAATAACCAAATAGCTGCAGGCTTTTGAGCCCAGATTTCTAAATCACCCAGTCCAGGGCCCCCTTAGCTCTCTTACTCCTTTCTCTCCGTGTGTTCAGTGCCCTCTGGCTTTTCATTTACTCTGCCTTTGATTTGCACAGCAAAAACATTTGCTATTGAATATTCTTTTTTCAGTTGTCACATCTCCGTCCTCACTGGCAGAGAAGAGCCCAACCCCCTTGTTTTACAGGGAATGAAAGTGAGCCTCGGGGAGACTAATCGATCTGTCCAAGGTCATACGATATAACCAGCTGCCCCACCGAGGTCAGGTGTGCCCTGGCTCAGGGCACATCCTTTAGTCACCCAGTGAGAGCTGAGTGTAAGCAAGGCGCAGTGGAAAACTCAAAAGGCCAAGGGGACATTGTGTCACCTTCAAGAGGTTGTATGTTCCTAGAGGACATGGGATGAGCCACACTCAGACTCCTCTGCTGACTCATCCTGAGATGAGTATGAGATGTGCTCAGAGTTCAGCAGAAAGGGGTTGATTCGGGGATCCCGGAAGGCTTTGGAAGGGAAACATTTCTTCAGAGCTTAGTTAGGGACACTTTCAGAAGTGGGAGTGGGGCTACAGTACACAGTTCCTTCGCCCCCTTTCCCAGCTACCCTTGAGTTGGGTATGTCGGTGTGGCTGCTGGCTTTCTCGCCAGTCAGAACCGTTTCCACCATCTTCTACCATGGGGCCCCTTGTTACCACGTTTGGGGACGTACTATAGTTCTTCCATGAAATTCTCAGGTATATTGAAGGACACAGGCTGTAGTCTGCTTAAGTTCTGGAATCCCTAAGTGCTCCAGTCTGGCTTTTCATCCATTGTGAGATTGTAAACTCCTTGAAAGTTTGACAAAAGTCCTGTGCTCAGGGGGGTCTGCCTGTTCATCTTAAAAGAAAGACTTCTGCCACCAAGTGTGATGATCCATGACCGACCCCCAGAACCCACATAGCTGAAGAAGAGAACAGTCTCTGGACTTCTTCTCATGCTCACAGTGTGGAAAAAGGCATAATAGTGTTAAAACAAAACAAAAGGCCCTGAGCTCTCAGTTTCACACGAACTTTTAGAAACTTACAAGTGTTATAGCTTGTATGATTTCTGACCTGTAAAACCTGTCTGTAAGTCTCTCTGCATAGTTAAATGCCTTCCAGTTTTATGCTGGTAATCTGAGGCTTCTCTCTGCCCAGACTTATGGGTCTAGCGGCTTAGATGCTCTACACAAGTGCCATGTGCCCATGCCAGCATCTCACCCTTCAGATTTGGTCTCCCTGTTGCGCCCTCAAGTGGACAGTGCTGAGCCACCCACCTCCAGTGACTTGAGAATACAGGTTTCCTGATTCTGCACACACACACCGGCAGCTCTGCTGTCGGCCCTCTGCTGCCATGGTCTGGAGTGTTGCAGCTGTTAACCGGCCTTTCAGTACCTCCTTGCAGAGGTCCCTTTGTGAAGAGAGCCAGGCAGCCTGTCCGGACCGGAAATCTGAAAGTGCGACCTGGACTGACATTGCTGGTTCTACTCTGTCGCTTTGCTCTCGGTGGTGCCTAGGCCTTTCCCCCTGCCTCAGCAGCCTTAGTCGTTGTGTGGCGTTCGCACATCTGTGTTGTCACAGTCCTCAGTCAGCCTCTGCCCCAGCTTGGCTGGGCTTTTGTGTTCCCATTTGTTCCCAAGACCTGTCATTCTGGGTTAGCCCCTCCAGGAATTCTTGGTCTTCTTTTTCCCTCTACACGGAGACTAACTTCTGCTTATTCTCCTGTCAGCCTCCCCTGGTCTCTATGCCCAGCACAGACAGTGTGTGAGACTGTTGTGCCATTAGTATAGAACTGGCTGTATTTACTTCTGCAGCTGTTCATTTCAGACTGTGTGGTATGGGTGGGGAGCGTGATTGCGACTTCTGGGAGCTCCAGCTACTCCTCTCATGGGATCCCCTTGGATATAAAATGTAAGAACAACTGTGGCAGCACATGTCCCTAATCTCAACACTTGGGAAGCTGAGGCAGGATGATTTCACTTTTGAGAGCAGTGGGGGACTACAGAACAAGTTCCAGATTGGCCAGGGATGCATAGTGAGTGCCTCTGCCAACAAACCAAAACCAAGCAAACCTAAAATGGAAAATCAGGTAAAGGTACTTGCCTAAAGGCTGAAGACTTTAGTGTGAGGTAGGAAGAACTGACTCTCGCAAATTGAAAATTTGTGAAGATCTTTTCCCAATTTGTAGGTTGCCGATTTATCCTTTTGACAGTGTCTTTTACCTTACAGAAACTCTAGTTTTATAAGGTCCCCTTTGTCTATTCTTGATCTTAGGGCATAAGCTATTGGTGTTCTGTTCAGGAACTTTCCCCCTGAGCCAATGTCCTCAAGGGTCTTCCCTAGTTTCTTTTCTATTAGTTT
>BDUI01001150.1:62331-88789 GCA_002335545.1 Apodemus speciosus
GAAAAAACCAAAAAGAAAGAAAGAAAGAAAGAAAGAAAGAAAGAAAGAAAGAAAGAAAGAAAGAAAGAAAGAAAGAAAGAGAGAGAGAAAGAAAGAGAGAGAGAAAAAGAAAGAGAGAGAGAGAGAGAAAGAAAGAAAGAAAGAAAGAAAGAAAGAAAAAGAATAGCAAACGTTCAACTCATACTGCACCATCTCTTAGAAGATTTTTTTTATTTTGAGGAAAGAGTGGTATTGTATCTCTCTACCTGATTGGTAGAAACAAATCTTGGGGTTTTTTTTTTGTTTGTTTGTTTGTTTGTTGTTTGTTTTTTTTTTTTTTAGTTTTTTGGTTCTTTTGCTACAGGGTCCTGTTTTTGTAGCCCAGGCTAGCTATGAATTTGCAGTTTAGTCCAGTCTAGCCTCCAACTCTGCATGCATCCTCCTGTCTCAGCCTGACCCATGTCATAGATTATCACCATTAAAACCCTGAAGTAAGGCCGGGCAGTGGTGGCGCACGCTTTTAATCCCAGCACTTGGGAGGCAGAGGCAGGCGGATTTCTGAGTTCGAGGCCAGCCTGGTCTACAGAACTGAGCTCCAAGACAGCCAGGGCTACACAGAGAAACCAAACAAACAAATAGAAACAAACCCAAAATGACAAGAACAGAACACTATGGTAATAATATATCCATCCTGTCATTCATTTGAAGAAATGATTCAGGAATGCCAGTAAGCGCTTGCTCCGCAACTTACAGACCAACTAAGAAGGTTCTTTGCATGTGTTTGCTCTGGAAACTTAACAGTGGTTTTGACCAAAGCAGTGAGCTGTTACCTGATGCAGTTAAGAGCTGCAATTGTAAACAACAGAGATCTATGCTTTAGGGGGGGGGGAAGGGGGGAGGTTTTCTCCTTCTCTCCCGCTCTTCCCTGCCTACCCCCTCTTTCTCTCCCTCCCTCCCTCTCTCCCTCCCTCAAGTCCTTCCTTTCTTTGGGGGGCAGGTATTAGGTAGCTCAGACTTTCTGGGACTGAGCACCCCATGTCTGGGGCCTCATTCTTGCTCCTTGAGATGATTCAAAAGCCAGGGTGGATTTGCTGAGTGAAGCCAGTGTGGTGAATCTTGTGTCTCCATTTTAGGGTAGAGCAGTGGTTCACAGCCTGTGGGTTGCAACCCCTTTGGCAAATTGCTATCTCCAACAGCTATGATTCAAAGCCTTATGAGCCACGACAGCGGGAAGCGGCAATGAAGTAATTGTGTGTGTGTGTCAGCACATGAGGAACTGTAGTTAGAGTCACAGCATTAGGAAGGTTGAGACCCACTGGGTTAGAGTCCACAAGAAAATGATTATCCGAGATTTTCAGTTTTGTGGGGTTAAGAATTTTCTGACTCAGGAAGGGAAGTTCACACATTGGGTAACACAAGAGAATCGATTATCACATGTGCCATGTTGGCGGCATGTGTTGGAAAACACAGAGTCATGTCTCCATGATGTGTGACATATGGTGGCGAGCACTCACTCTTACAAATGCCTTGACTCTACAGTGACATCTGAGGCCAGGGAGGTGGTCCAGGAAGTAGAGGGGCTTGTGAAGCCAAGGACCTGACTTTGGTCCCTTGAACTCACGTGGCGGAAGGAGGGGACTACTTCCTGTGCGGCCCCTGACCTTTACTCCCCCCCCCCACACACACACACACAACTCCCCACAGGGAGAATTAATGGGAAAACAAAACGTCTGCTAATAGTAATGAGAAAAAGGTAGAAGGAAAACCAATAGATTTCCGCATTCTCGCAGCAGTAGATTTGGTTTAGTGAGCAGCTATCTTGTGGTTCGCCGCCGCAGGACTTGGGAATGGGGTAGGGTCTCAGACAAAGGTTAATCTCAAGTGGGAGTGGGAACAGGGTGCGGGTGGTCTTCTGCGCGGCTCTCCTGGTCTCAGCCCCTCCCACTTTCTCTTGGTGGCGTGTTTGTCCTCACGCTCTTGTGCGACCCTTGAGTGGACCTCTGTTTAGGGTGCCAGACTCTGTGGCCCCCGGACTGCCTGCTCGGACTCCGGAGGCTCAGTGACTGCCTTTCAGCTCCAGCCCTGCCTTGGCCTGGTCGCTTTTTAGTCACTTTTCTTGAGACCTGTAGCTCTAGGGTTGTGCAGAGCTGTAGTGGCCCGTGACTCCCCACAGGCAAGCCCTCCAGAGAGGCCAGGTTGTGGTTGTTGTTGTGGATGTTGTTGTGGTTGTTGTTGGCCCCATTGCTCCCTTTACACAGAAGGAAACTGGTGCTCAGAATGTCTCCCCAAGCTCTGCAGCTAGAATGAGGTGACAGATTCAAGGACTGCGACTGCTCAAAACCCTGACTCTGGCCTTCGAACCAGTTTTCTCCTCACAGGAATCTTCTAGAGGAGAACAGAGAGCCTCCCTGACTTAGAGATAGTTTCCAGGTGCTTCCGCATGCTGTCCCTTAATCCATGATTTATCTTTTTTCCTGAGTTGAAAGATGTCCCCAGAAAGTGACAGTGGCCAGCCAGCACAGTAGGCTCTGGAGTCACAGGGTGAGAGTCCCTACAGTTTGGGTCTAGAGGAGATTTCACAGGAGGAAGAGAGAACCCAACAGGCTCAGGAGCACCTTGGAGAAGGAGAGACTATCAAAAGATTGTTTCTATCTTGGCAAGAGGCAAGCCAGAAGAGCCAGAATGGGAACCTCGGCCGGAGCCAGAACACACTTTTAAAAGGAAAATGGATCCGGGCCAGGTGCTCCAGAGAGGGTTGGGTGAACTGGCTGAGCAGGAAGTTACACTGATGTTGTGTAATTTGTAGTTGTATTCTCTGCCTACCTTCTCTGGCTAAATCAGCCTAGAGGTGCAGTAATCTTAAAGAGAGAGGGGGAAAACCTGCCCCGCTCTGGGACAGGTGCAGTTTTGTGCTTCTGGCGTTTAGTTGTTTTCCAGTGTGGCCACTTTCGTTCCCTTTGGCCTTGGTGTGTCCCCAGGCCCTGTGCTAGAGCTGCATCTGTTGCTGTCAGCAGTCTGTCTGTAAGAACTGCTCCTGACAGGCTGAGGCCACCTCGCCACCTCCCTCCTGACTGGCCAGTGATAGCTTCCATCCAGTCTGACTTCCACTGTGTCTCCTCCTGATGTTACGCTTCAGGTTCAGTACAATTCACTGCCCAAAGGGTGGGGACTTAACTGGCTTCTGGGCTGGTGCCATGGATGGCTCTTCCAGAGGACCTGGGTTGGTCCCCAGGGTTGGTCCCCAGGGTTGGTCCCCAGCAGACATACAGCAGCTCCCAACCATCTGTAACTCCAGCCCTCTGCAGGCTTCCGGGCTGCCAGCCACGTACATGGTATACATACAGACACGAAGCTGAAGCACCCGTGCATAGAAAACTAAAAAATAAGCAATACAAATGTGGCTAGCTAGAGTGTTCTGATCATCCTTCCAGAGAGATCCGCAGAGTGCTTGGGTATGGGATAAAAATGTGTCCCCATGACTTCTGTATTTCTTGGTTTGGAATAGTCATAGGTAAAAATAGTTGGGAGCCGGGCGGTGGTGGCGCACGCCTTTAATCCCAGCACTTGGGAGGCAGAGGCAGGCGGATTTCTGAGTTCAAAGCCAGCCTGGTCTACAGAGTGAGTTTTAGGACAGCCAGGGCTACACAGAGAAACCCTGCCTCAAAAAAACAACAACAAAAAAAAATAGTTGGAAAACATTTCATGTGTGCTATACACACACACACACACACACACACACACACACACACACACGCTCCAGTACTTTATACACTATTTTACATGTATTAGCTACTAGAATAAACATGAAGATGCTTTAGGCAGTGTGAGAGAATGTGGGTAGGTTTTATGCAAATACTCTGGCATTCGTGGAAGGGTCTTGAATCTAGAACCAGCTCCCAGCCCCCCCCCCAACACAGAGAGAGAGAGAGAGAGAGAGAGAGAGAGAGAGAGAGAGAGAAGGAGAGGGAGAGAGGGAGAGAGGGAGAGAGGGAGAGGGAGAGGAAAATACCAAGGTATGATAATAGTGCAGAAAAGAATGAGCGGATTCTTGAGAGCCACGGGTGCAGTTGGATCTGTGATGACGTGTACTTGGGGACCGCAAGGCTAAGTATCCAGAGCGGCATCTTTCCCAGCTGGGCTGAGTAGGTGCGCTGCTCGCTTCGTGATTTTCTGTACAGCCTCAACCTGTGAGTCCAGCTTCTCTCCATCGTTCTAGGGTCACGAGGAGCCACTTCAGTGTTCGCTTGTCCCCCTCCCCACATCTGTGCGGTTGAGGGCTTCCCCATGCTCCTTGTGGTGAAGATCTGTTCAAAGAGCTGGAAGGAGGGACGGGACTTGAAGTTAAGCCTCTCCATGCCTGCTTTTGGTGAGCTGTTCCTGTTTCCCATCTCCCTTCACCCAGCGGAGAAACGGTAGAAATGGAGAGAAGGGACTCGATAGCCGGCTTTTCTGAATGACTTTTTCTTTCTACTCCACCCTTGTCTTACCCTCCCCCCCCCTTGTTTCTAACCCTTCAGGGTTGGTTGTTTTGGTTTGGATTTGGTTTTGTTTGTTTGTTTGTTTGTTTTTTACCCAGTGTTAGGAACCAGGTCTTGGTCTGGAGAGATGGCTCAGTGGTTAAGTCACTAGATACTCTTCCAGAGGTCTTGAGTTCAATTTCCAGCAACCACATGGTGGCTCACAACCATCTGTAATGTGTTCTGATGACCTCTTCTGGCAGCATGCAGGTGTACATGCAGATAGTGCACTCACATACATTAGATAAATAAATAAATCTTTAAAAAGAGAAAGAAAGAAACCATGTCTAACAGAGTGTGTAACATATAGGAGACTCTCAGGTGTGGAGCTAAGGAGCAGCTCTGACAGACCTGTGTAGACCATGTGAGGCCCTGGGCTCCTCCTTCACACCAATAAATAAACAGGTAAACCTGCCTGCCTGCCTGTTTATGATCTATCTGGGTATCTATCATCTCTTTATCTATCTTGAGTGAGCAAGGATCAGAAGGAGAGATGGAGCCAGCTGTTTCTCTCTGTCCTCGCCCATGTATCCCCTAGACTCTGGTTTGAGGGAGTATTTCTTCTGGAGAGCATTTGAGGTGGTTCCCACTCTGGGCTCTGAGTAGTTTCTGCATGGAACATTTGTGTGTGTGTGTGTGTGTGTGTGTGTGTGTGTGTGTGTGTGTGTGTGTGTGGTGTAGTGTCTCTGAGTTACTGGTTGAAGCAGTAAACCATAGCAGACATCGTTTCTATGGGAACATGCATTCTGAGTTCTGATGAATCCGTTCCATCCGAGCCCTGTGTGAGAACTTTGTCAGTCAGTGGGGACCTCTATCACATGTCTCCTGTTCAGCTTTTTAACCACTTTTAGTGTAAATGAACAATGGGCTGTTTCTTTGCTAAAGGACCAGAGTGAGAGAAGCCTTGTCTTCTGAGAATATAAATTATTACATTAAAATTATTCTCCTTCATCCAGCAAACATGGCTAGTTTATGTCAAGTGTATTTGTGGTGTGCCTAGCASATGCTGCATGATGGTATATGGGGGTTCACATGTATAAGAAGCACTACACCCTGCAGAGGTCAGAATCAGCTTTCGCTTAAAGAAGACTTGAAGTCAGCCTAGCAGGTCGTTTCTGGATGTGACGCGGTGATCCTGTGCCTTTGGATGTGTCGCAGTGATTCTGTGCCTTTGGAGCTGCTTTATCCATTTGCCCGTCTTCCTTGACTCACGTGGTTCTGTTACCAGATTTATTTTTAGACACAGTGGACAAAAGAACAGTGACATTCTCAAGTAGCCAATAGCAGTGCCACCCTTTCAAGACCCCAAAATGTTCCTGCTGTCACGACATAAAACCTAGAAGCAAACAGTATGATGCTCTTTTATTTCCTTTCACTGTATTTTGGGGCATAACCAATTATTGACTTAGGAGTGGGTTAGCCTTCCTAGTTTATTTTATTGTATTTTACTTACTTTGTGTGTGTGTTTATATGTGTATGTGTATATGAGAGTGTGTGTGGTGTGTGAGTGTGTGTATGTGCATGTGTGTGTATATTATATGTGCATGTATGCAAATGTTTGTGAGTGTGTGCATGCATTGAGTGTGTGTGTGTGTGTGTGTGTGTGTGTGCGCGCGCGCATATATGCTTGCAGACACATAGGTCAGAAGTCAACTTCGAGTCAGTTTTGTCCGTCCACCCTGTGGGTCCTGGTAGTTAGACGTGGTTGTGAGGCCTGGGTGCTTTTGCTCACTGAGCCATCTTGTTGRCCCACACAATGGATTTTTATTCTAGCTTTTTTTTTATCATAAAAAAGAATAATGACACATCAAGAAAATAGCACAAAAGTAGCATGATAATGACTTAGTTCAGATAGTTTCACTTTAAAAGTCTATGTGATGCCAGGCAGTGGCCGTGCAAACCTTTAACCCCACCACTGGGGAAGCAGGGGCAGTCAGATTTTTGAGTCTACAGTGTGAGTTCCAGTACAGCCAGGGCTACAGAGACAAACCATGTCTCAAAAAACCAAAAATAAATAAAATAATAAGGATAATATGTGTACTATGAATATTCACTTTTGGCTGGTGTCTGGTTTTTTGAGACAGGGCTTCTCTGTATAATAGCCCCGACTATACTGGAACCTCCTTGTAGACTAGGCTGGCCTCTAACTCACAAATATTCTCTTGCCTCTGCCTCCCATGTGCTAGGATTGAAGGTATCYCCCCCCCCCCCCCACTAAATGAAAAAGAAAAAAAGATATGTCCTGTCTTTGTTTCCTTTTGGTCTGTGTGCTCTTCGCAATGTCTGTGTTATTCTCTATGTCCACCATCTCATGCAGACACTCGCCGAGCTCACAGCAGAGTATCTAAAGTATTTCAGTGGCTTAGGCGTCTCAAGGTCAGTTACCAGTGAATCCTTCCTCCCTGGGCATTTCTGGAGCTGGGAAGTTGGCATCTGTGTTTTATGAAGAACCCTCTGCTGGTATTTGCAAAAAATTCTTAAGAGTCCCTGAAACAAATTCACCTTTTTTATTTTTAGTTTATGGATTGTAACTTTATTTTCTGCCTTCTCACTCCCCCTCCCCCACACCCTCCTCTTCCTCGAGCTGTGGATCTGTCTTTGAACAACAGACCCTTATTGGTAGACAGCTTTTATGTTAAATAAAGCCTGTAACTCAGACAGCGGGATTGTTACCGACAGGTAGATTGCCTGCTTCTTCCCAGAACCTGCAGCGAAGCAGCCACTATTTCCCTGTTAGATTTCCCTCGTTCTGTGGGCAGCGTCTGTGAGTGTTGCCTGCGTCTATGCTCGCTTTCCCTGTTTTCCCCTGCTTGCCTGCTTACAGCAGTTGTGTGTTCGTACTTACACCGCTGTTCTTACACACACTCAAGCACACCGCTCCGTATTAGAGCAATTTTACCTCTCTACAACAAACTTGTTGCCGTGTGGATTTCTCATCCAACATCCAGAGCAGCTGCTTTTAATATGAAACTTGATCTTTGGAATCTGGTTCCCATAATTATGAGGAGTTGAAGCCTGACTCATGAGAGATCAATTCTGTAGGAAGGAGAAACAATCCATCAGTTGTGTGCAGTAAGCAGCTGCGGTGAGGCTGAAAGTACCTGCGGGTTAAGCAGACACTCCCCCAGCAGTCCTGTCTGCCGCACGCATGTGCGGGAGCTAGACTTCCGGCCCGCGTGCTTGTGCTGCAAGCACTTCCCTGACCGAGCTACCTCCACAGCTGTAAATGCATTTTTTTTTTTCCGTAACAGCTAAGTAATAGTTTCATGATGGAAAAGAAAATCAGCAACCGGATTTAGAAAATTCGGATTATTTAACAGACATGGGCATCTGCACATTGCTGGTCTTTTTCCTGTAGCGGTAGAGCGCTGCCCCTGGTGCTGTGAGCCTGTTTCTTGGGGAAGGTGTTAATTTTACACTGAGAACTGCATTCGCTTGTTAATCTTCCTCTTAACTGTGTTAATTTATCATTTATTTTTAAATGTCCAACTCAAACTTGATCTAGGGACTTAAAAGACAGCAAGTTCATTTTTCTTTCTGGGTGTCCTTTAGGGCAGTCGGACCTTTTTTTTTTTTAACTTTATTGATTCTCTGTGAGCTTCTCATCGTGCGCGCCGGTCCCACTAATCTCCCACCCCTTCATACCTGCCCTTCGCCTTTGCAACCTCCCCCAGCACACGCACACGCATGCACGGGCGCACTCATCGTGGAAGCTGCAGTGTGTCACAGTGTCGCACAGTGTACCCCTCTGTCCACACATGTTCACTTGCAGTGTTCATTAACATGGTTCAGTAGTCTCTGGTTCCTGCTCTCTGGCTTCTGTGACACTGGATCCCCCCAGGACTCCCCCACCCACCCACCCCCCGCCCCCAGCTATCCTGCTGTTTCCCTGTCTCATGGACACCCTGCAGCTTTGGATCAGCAGAACCAGCCCTTTCATGCTTCCCAACCCTTCACAGATGATACGGATTTGGGGGTGGGCCAGTTCAGAGCCCTGGATCTGGGCCTGGGTGGAAGCTGAGCTAGTCACCCCCTGATCCCCAGGTCTCTGTTCTCCACACCACCAGGGAAAGCTCTGGCTAGGCCACCACTCACC
Organism: Apodemus speciosus; assembly: GCA_002335545.1. Lineage (NCBI taxonomy): Eukaryota > Metazoa > Chordata > Mammalia > Rodentia > Muridae > Apodemus > Apodemus speciosus. Next base: position 70,924 of record BDUI01001150.1, read on the forward strand.
CGCACCCACAACTTCAGAGCCAGCTCTGCTATGCTGCCCAGTCAAGGTTCAGGGCCCGCTCTCCCACGTGCTGTAACCTTGAGGGCTGGGCAGCCCTCCTGCTTGCACCCCTCAGGGCTGACTCGCCCGTACCCCCTCACCCAGGTCCAGCTGTGCTGTCCGAGTGTTGCAGGTGGTGATGGGCAGCACTAGCTCTCCCAAGCTCCTGACCCTGTGGGCAGCTTTCTTGACTGCTGGAGGTGATGAGCAGGGGGCATCACCTCTGCACCAGTGCCACCCCACGGCAGATTAGTGACAGGCTGGTACACACACACACACACTGCCAGGACCAGCTCTACTGTTCTATCTAGGCGAGGCACAGGGCCTGCTCTCCAGAGTAGTGCACCCAGTATGGGACAGAGCCAGTTAGTCACATCCCCTGGATATCCATGTGACCCCTCGACCTGGTCTAGCCCTGCTGTGCTGCCCGGGCAGATAGGGCTTGCTCTCCGGAGTGCTGCAGCCGGCGAGGGGCAGAGACAGTGGCTGCCGTGACCAGGCACATCCCCACGTTCTCTAGTGGTAATATGAGCCGTGGATATCGACACCGTCCGGACTCAGACACTGATAAAAGAACACCACTAACATGGAGTCTCTTTGCCCCTTGACCAGGCTGGGGTGGGCAAATCCCTGGGAAACTCTTAAAGGTCCCCTGCTTTTGCAGTCTACACGCTGTGCACGTTGCAGTCTTGCCTCGTAGTTTTCCAGGGCACAGGAGGGGAACCTGCCTCTGTGCTAACTATATTGTAGTTATATCCACACGGGGGTTTGGTTGTTTTTTTTTGTTTTTCATTTTTGGAGAAAAATAAGATGATTTGCTCTAGCTTTGAAGAAATGAAGAAAAATACGGGCTCTTGTCAGCATGGCAAAGCATTTCTTGTGTTTTAGTGCTAAAATGCTTTCTGAGAAGAGAAATTGGTTTCAAGAAGAGGAAGCCACGGGCAGGACCACAGGTTATTTGCGAAGAGGGGTCTTAGTTTTCGTTTTCTATAGCTGATGTCAAGTTTCTTGGACTGTGCTCTTCTTGGAATAGATGTTGGTTGTGGTTGTTTAAAGACTGGACAGTGAGGTGGCTCCTTTGCAGGGGCTCTTTAAAGCCAAACCTTGAGACCATACAAAGAGGTCTGCCAGGAGCCAGCCCCTCACCTCAGCCTCCTTTCCTCACCTCCAGCTGATCCCATCTAACGGGTGGGTACCTTGTCAGGAAGCAGGGTAGGGCTCAAAGCAGTGTACTGTAGTGGGAAGGTGGAAACTGTCCAGCACAGATGTCTTCCTCGTTGGCATCACGGAACTGTGTGAGGATATGTTGACGCAAAGATGTGTGACGTTAACCCTGTCAAGTGTCCTAAAATTGTATTTACTCAACATCCAGCCTAGTATATTCAGCTAAGCTTGTGCTCCGGGGGCGTGTCTACCTGCATCACTGAACAGACCCTCTAGAAAGAGTTTTCTCTRCGTTGCATCTGTTTCCTGTAACTTCTTGTTTTCCTAAACACATTGTTTGTTTGTTTGTTTTTGGTGCAGGGGAGGGTGGGGTGTGCTACTGAAAGACCGGGAAAAACGAGGGCACCCCAGGGCCCCACACCTTGGAAGGTGTCACCCCAGTCACTCTCGAGAAACAGTCTTGATGCAAGAGCAAGAGGATTTTTATTCCAGAGGTTCTGGGGTTCACAGTCGTACACCACGCAGGGGTAGAGGACTATGGACCCCGAGTGCAGATTCGGAACAGCTTTTATAAGTTCATAACAAAGCCTGCAAATCGCAAGCCAATCGATTTGTACCACTCCATAGCTTCTAAGCCAATCAGTTTAAATTATCCAAGCCCGAGCTCCAAGGACCAATCAGTTTTCTATAGAAGCCAGATAGCAACTAGTTAGATCATTTTCTCTTATGGGGCCAGGATCACATACTCAAGGCCTTTTTATCTAGTTTCTAACAAAGAGCAGGGTCTGGAATTTGAGGTGTTTAGGGCTTCTTAGGAGGTGGAGTTAGAGCTGTATTTTTTATCCTTTCACTACAATGTGCATCCACAGCACTTCTGTGGAGGTTAGAAAATGTCTTCTGGGAGTCAGTTCTTCCTTCTACAATGTAGAATCTGGGGATCCAGTTCAGGTGTTGGCCTTGTCGACTGGTGCGTTCATCCCGAGCCATCTCACCGGCCACCTGTTTCTCCCGTTTTTGGAACTCTACAAGACAAAGCCACTTCTTACCTTTGTCTTTTCTGTCCGTTCAGCCCCACTGTCGTTTCTTTCACAGCCATTCATTGACTCGGCTCACACTTACTGAACAGCCAGTGCGGGCATGATTTGTTGTTGGTGCTCAGTGTCAGACAGAGGCATCTTCAAGGGCAATGACTGACATGGAGCCAGTGAATATAAAACATGCCGACTGTCGGTGCTAACAGTGGAGACAACGAGCAGCTAACCCTGGTCACGAGAAAACTGGTTTAATCGGGTTTCAGTTACTTATGGCTCAACCAGGTGATACAGTTGCCAAGAGGCCGGGCCTAGCTGCTCATCACCCTGCCTGTGAGCACCAAGAGGCCCCGCTTGCTTTCTTCCTGTCAAGCAAGCCTTGGAGTGCTATCCATTTGGGGCCGACAGCGGCAAGCCAGGATGTGTTTAGAAGGTCTGTCCATTGCAGCCTTTAAATCGGTGGCTTTCCACAATGTCCCTGGTTCTGGGCTCAGCCTTTCCATTTAGATCAGGTTGCTCATACAGCATGATTTTTAGTCCCTTAACTGTGTGAGTCTTTCTGTGGATAATTAATATCCCCTCTTAAATCCTGCTCCCAGAATTCACCTGGTTTCTCCAGGCGTGGTTTCTTCTTGGGCAATGCCTTTTGACTTTCTTTCCTTGAGCTAGGTTTTTGTTTGTTTGTTTTGTTGTTTTATTTAATAAGGCAGTTGAAGATTGAGGTGCCTGTAAAAGGACAAAAATAAAAGAATGCTCTGGTTGATTCTTGGTGTCAAAGTATTGCTAGGCCACTTCCCTGGTGTTTTCTATCTTCATTTATTCATATGTACAGTGTAGTAGCCTATATTTCTCTCTCTTAAAGTTACAAGTTCATTGCGATCCACAGTTTTTTCTGTCAGGATCCTATTTTTAAAATTTGTTTATTTTTATGTGTGCATGTTTAGCTTCTATGTATGTATGTGCCTTGTGTGTGTGCTTGGTACTGGTGGAGGACAGAAGAGGGTGTCATATCTCCTGGATCTGGAGCCACGCGTGGCTATGGCAGTTAACTAAGTTAACTAACCTAGTGAGCTGTTGAGTAGGTGCTGGGAATTGAATCAGGATCCTTGGGAAGCGCATAGTGTTCTTAACTGCTGAGCCATTTTTCCTGCCCGAGATCCTTTTGAATATTGTCTCTGATCTAACTTTGTCATGTACAGAACTGATAAGCACATTCGAAAACTTCATCTAAGTGATTAATTCAGTTGTTTCATTAAATGGTAAAATAGTACCAGGTCATTCGAAGTCTCTAAGGATTTTTCTTTTAGGATGGCATTGCAGGGAGCTGGAGAGGTGGCTCCCTGGCTAAGGGCATTTGCTGCCCTTGCTACGTGGTGGCACACAGAAACGATTGTAACAGCTGCTCCAGGGGATCCAAACCCTCTCTGGCTGCTGTGGGCAGCAAGTGCATGTGGGACACAGACAAACATGCGGGCACACACATGTAAAATAAAAAGAAGTAAATCCATTTTTAAAGTCACAAACAACAACTGAAATAAATTTTTTTCCAAGATGGCACGGCAGGTAACTGTGAACACTCCCGACTCCGTCATCCACAGTCTCATTTCATCCAAGTATTGACTGCAGTGGCTTCTTGGTCCCTAAAGATGAGACGTGGCCACCATTTAAAGTGGCCTCTTTTAAACCCTCTCTAACTTGATCGATCGTTAGCTGGAATGGTTAGGTAGAACTGGAAGCTAAATCACTTGTCTTCAGACTTGTGAAGGCACACCACCTTTTCTTCTGGCAATTTCCTCTTGCTTCTAGAAAATACTAAAAGAAAGTGGGAGACTAGGCTCTGCTTTGTGGGCCCTGCTGCTGCGCCGGCTGCGGCTGCGCTCTGTCCAGTTCATCTGGCCTCCATTCAGGAGCCACATTCCTTCTTGCATCCAGTCTTAGTTATCTGCCAAGGCACTAGGGAATGTGTTTGGTTTAGTTTTTAACTTATGATCTCTATAGAAGACTGCGTTGTCGTCAGGTCAGTTCAATCCCTGGGGCCTACATGGTAGAAAGAGATAACTGATTCCCATGAGCTGTCGTTGGACCTCTGCACAAGTGCCACAGCATCTGTGCCCCCCACACACACACAGAAATAAGTAAATGTGATTGAAATGTTCATGTTTTGTTTATGTTTTTCAAACCAAAGTTTCTCTGTAGCCCTGTTGATCCTGGAGCACTCTCTGTAGACAAGGCTGCCCTGGAACTAGCAGAGGTCCTCCTGCCTCTGCCTCCTGAGTGCAGGGGTTAAAGGCGTGCACTGCTGCTTCGTGGCTTATATCACATGTTGACTCTGCCTAAAAGACTGTGCCGGCTTGTGACTTTCTTTGATTTGTTTGAGAGGAAGGCCCATGTAGCTCAGGCTAACCTTAAACTCGCTGTGTGGCCAAGGCTGGCCTTGGACTACCTCACGTACAGATGTGCCTCTCCATGCGTGGCTGACAATATGACTTTTAAAAGAGAATTATTAAAAATATCTCTAGCCTAATAAAGACGTCCACTGAGGGGGGTTCTTATGCTGAGCACGGAGGGTCAGGTTTGTTTTTTTTTAAGCTACATATAAAGTGAAGAAGCTACTTAATGTTTGTGTGTATGTCCTGAAGGAAAGGCAGAGGTTCATCAACGTGTGTGAAGTCTGTGGACTTTACACCAGGTGTCCTATGTCTGACTTTTAGTTGTAAATGATTCTCAGCTGACAAGAAGATGTAACAGTCACACTCATAGCTGTTCAGCATGGCTGACACAGAGTACTTGTGGGCACCATTGTCCCTATGGGCTGGTTGTGAAGTGCTACCGTTAGGGCGGTGGTTGGTTGTGAAGTGCCACCGTCAGGGCGGTGGTTGGTTGTGAAGTGCCACCGTCAGGGCGGTGGGTGGTTGTGAAGTGCCACCGTCAGGGCGGTGGGTGGTTGTGAAGTGCCNTGGTTGTGAAGTGCCACCGTCAGGGCGGTGGGTGGTTGTGAAGTGCCACCGTCAGGGCGGTGGGTGGTTGTGAAGTGCCACCGTCAGGGCGGTGGTTGGTTGTGAAGTGCCACCGTCAGGGTGGTGGTTGGTTGTGAAGTGCCACCATCAGGGTGGTGGCTCTGGTGGACTCCGGCCTTGCTCCGCCTGGACACACTCGTTTTCAGAAGTGTCGARTTTGCAGGGACACTCCACACAACCCAGAGCGGCTAAGGAGGCAGGCAGATGCTCCGTCCTGCCTCCCTTAAGTGAGCCTCCTGGTTCAGGTGACTTCCTGGAACTAACACTCAGTGACCATTACAGTACTGTTATTTCTCTCCATGGGATATTGGGTCATAGCCTTAAAAGGTGGCTCAGGGACAACTGACATGATTTTGTTAGATTGGAAACATGAATATGATGTTCACAACCAAGCTTTTCGGTTGAATGTATCTACTTAAAATCCGTTAGTGCGGGCTGGAGAGATGCCTCAGAGGTTCCGATCGCTCGCTGACTGCTCTTCCAAAGGACCTGGGCTCAATTCCCAGCACCTACATGGCGGTGCACAATCGTCTGTGACTTCTGGCCTCTGTGGGCACCAGACACACTGGAACACAGCTATACATGCAGACAAAAACTCATGCATAGAAAGTAAATTAATTTAAAAAATAAAATTCCTTGATGAAAGCGCTTTAGTAATAGCTGAAGATTAAATTCCATTTCGATTCCTTTTAAAGAGCCCGTGGATTTCTGTAAGGCTCCTGCGACTTCATACCCTTGTTGTTCTGGTGACTTTGTCTCCTTTGCTAATTGGTGGCCCCTATAAGGCAAGAATCACCACTTGGCTCCCAACACTGATCACCAAGTCATGGGGATTGAGAGGAGCGGACTCTGAGCTCTCTTGCTCTCTGCTGTCCCCGATTCCTGACTGTTTCTTCGTTTCCCTACTTTACTCTGCAGTGGGTCTTGGCCCGTGAGGCTGGTGGGGCGCCTGTGTAGGATGTGTAGTTAATTGTATGTTTGGTCTCGAATCATTGAGTGCTGTGCTCCCCACCCCTCAAAAAATCTGTGACATCCAAAATGTCTCCAGCCATTGCAAAATGTTCCCTGAGGACAAAATAGCCATAAGCTCTCTGGTAAATGCTGAGTGGGGCCACCAGCAAGTGATAGAGTTCGGCATCGGAAGGCACTGAAGACTTTTGCCCTCTGGGCACTCCTCCCCACCCCAGCTCTGAATTAGTGAGTATTTGAAAAAGAAAAAAAATGGGAGTGTGTATGTATGTTAAGACTGGGGTTGAATTGTATGATTCTTTGGTTCAAGTTTATGTATAAAAGATGAACTTGTTCTATTTTGAACATTTTACGTTTCCTGATTTATTGTGGATGCATGGGAATCATGGCATACGTGTAAGGTCACTGGACAACTTGCAGGAGCTGATTCTCTCCTTCCACCATGTGGGTCCCAAGGATCAAACTCAGGTCAGCAAGCTTGTTGGTAAAGCACCCTTACCTGCAGAGCCGTCTCACCAGCCGGAAGAAAGCGCAAGCTTATATGGACTTGTTAACATCTCAGGAAAGGGAGCATCTAGACCACTATTCCCTGAGTGCAAGGCACATAGTAGGCAGTTTAAACGAGCTGAGCAGACTCAGTGCACRCACTGGAGCGGACTTCTGGCATAGCCCAGAGTGGAGAACTGCCTCAGCTTCTTGAGAGATAGTTAAGTACTCATGTCAAGAGAGACTGCTTTGACTCCCCACCCCACCTCTGCCAAAAAACCAACTTGGTTTTTCTGTCTTGACAGTTGCAATGAGGCTCACTGTAGAAGCCGTGTGTGTGTGTGTGTGTGTGTGTGTGTGTGTGTGTGTGTGTGTCCGTCCTACCGTGGGTTGTTATGTTGATAAGGGGCGTTTTGTGTCTTACTAGGTTTCCTCACATGAAGGTAAGAACACCAAATTAAATATTAGCTGCTTGTGGTTATTTTAAGACTCAGCTCAATAACCTAGAGAATTTGGTTCTCACACTTTGTACTTTCTGATTACAAACAGCTTTTAAATAGGCTTATGTTGTTTTTCCATCAGAACTTACAGAGGGTGGGCAGTCGGGGACGCTCTGGGACCGACATGAGGCAATTCAGAGTCTCTCTTGCGTGTCAGCTCGTTCTGCTTTGATCTCTATCTATTATTCTTGCTCTGTCTTTTCAAAGATTCTGTTTAGAGATCCTTTCTTTGGTGAGATCACGAGAGGAAATGGCAGGACCCTGCGCCCCGAAGTCTCCCACCTACTTCTGAGGTAGGGTGGAGTCTCACCGACATGTGCTTCCTCGGTCTCTGGTGTCCGGTACGCTATTTAAATGGTTCTTTCTCCTTTCATTTGGTTTCATGTAGACCCTAGACAGTCACACCTCGATGTAACAAAAGTGTCTCTAGAAAGTGGTGGGTGCATGTTTCTGTGTAACCGAGAAGGTATCAGGAGGCTCGGCTGAACTTCTCGTTCTCTGGCTTCGTCGGCACCATCAGCCTTTGAATTTTCTCTGTTCTCGCTTTTCATAACCTCTTTTAAATATTAAACTTGATATAATCTCACTGGACAAAACTTTTGACTATGTATGTTGGTGATTTACTTGTTCAAAATTAATAACTGCAAAGCCAGTCTGCCTCTCTGCACTTTGTATTTGAAATCTCTTAGCAGGGAGACATTTTTCTCAGAACAAATCTTTTGGCAAACATCAAGAAGTTAATTATTCCTTCAAGAAATGCTACTTGGAACTTTTTGAAACATTTCAATATCTATGCTGATTTAACAACAACAACAAAAAAATGGGTTCTGGGTTGAGTAACTGTGGAGTCCTGGCAGACATGACCGTGTCAGATGCTTTGGCACGGCCTCAGGGCAGAGGGGACTTTCCCATCGTAGTGTGCTGGAGTTGTGTGAAGGGTCTTGTGTTACACTGAAGTGCCCAACTTTCCACACTGCCTACTGCTCTCTGAACACAGGCTCTGCGCATGTCTGCAGATTTTTAAAAGAAAATGGGAAGGAATGGCCGAGAAAGGCGTCAGGGTCGTTATTATTAGCTCAGCTAATCGAGTGATGCTTAACTTTGCAGTCAGTCAGTGAGAATGGTTAGTGGAGCACTCTGTAGAAACACTACATCGTGTGTGGTGGTGAGGCTGGCAGGTCTCAGAGTTTGCTAATCCTGTCATCTCTTAACATATGTTGTCGTCCAGGCCAGCAAAATGTTCATCCAAACAGTCAGTGATCATCAACTTTACGTTCAGGAGTCAAAATTGAAAATACAGTTAAAAACTAATGAGGTCTGTTTCTTAGGAAAGGTGGCTTTTAAGGATCACCGTCTCCAGCCCCTGAGAGCCTTTCTCCATCACCTTCAATTTCAGGTTCTGCACAGGTCTCACAGGCCCAGCTCTGGCCACTCTCTGACCTCAGACCCTGGTGCCAGGGTGGAGGTGAGAAGAGGAGTCACAGACAGCTGTGAGCCGCCCTGTGGGTTCTGGGAGCCGAGGCTGGGCTCTCTACGAGAGCAGAGCACAAGCTACCTAGAAGTCGCTAAAGTATCTGTCGGTCGGTGTTTGTGTCGATGTTTGCCGTCCAAGGAGCAGACAGAATAACAGTGTTGGTGACTAGAAGGGACTCTCCCACCTGACAACCCTGAGTCATTTCAGAGGACATCAGGGTCTTGTCACACCTTCTCGGCACTGTAAGATTGTCACCAACTTTACACGAGTAGGTGTTGAGGTCCTAGACTAGATTGCAGCCAGAGGTAGTCTCCTCTTAGCAGCTCTTCTGACCATGGGTTGTTTACTGAACAGTAATAAGTAAGGCATCAAAAAGGACAGGTTCAAAAAAAAAAGGCCGGGCGGTGGTGGBGCACGCCTTTAATCCCAGCACTTGGGAGGCAGAGGCAGGCGGATTTCTGAGTTCGAGGCAGCCTGGTCTACAAAGTGAGTTTAGGACAGCCAGGGCTACACAGAGAAACCCTGTCTCAAAAAAAAAAAAAAAAAAAAGGACRGGTTCCTTTTCCTTCATAGTTTACATTGCTGTCGTGTTAGCACTGCAGGGCTCGTGTTCAGAACTCTGTGAAAGCAGACAGCACTACAACGGGATCGTGTTTCTTTCACTAACTCTAGTTAAGACTTAGAAAACATCACTCACTTAACTCCTGGACTTCAATTCTCAACTCCCCATCTATCTTGATCCCTATGTGTTGATGTATCATAGTCTAGCTATCATCTGTCTGTCTGTCTGTCTGTCTGTCTGTCTGTCTGTCTGTCTGTCAGACATGTCTAATATCTACCTATCTTGAACATACTTCCCCTCTTATCCCCCCCTGCTATCCCCCTCCACCTCTTTCCTTGCCCCTTATTCTTGCTATTATTCCCCAGGGCCATCCTCTCCACAACAGAAGATTAAATCTCGAAGCCCTCCTACCTGTGAGTCACAGTCTCGCTGTGCTTTTATAATTATAATCATCAGGCTTTTGATGCCTACTTTTTTAATTCAAGATAGTCTTAGCCAAGCTGTTAAATGTAGATTAATTTATATGCTGTCATGATAGGCAGTTTAGCAATCCATAGAGATGCAGACAGACACAGGGGGACTTTAGAGTGGCCCATTCTTCTAGTTTAAGGCAAACCCACCTAGAAAGCTCATGTAAAATCATTTGGGTGATTATATATTATACCTTAAGAGATCTGTGTCAAACAGACTATCACTGCTTCTGAGAATTCAAGGAGTAAAAAACTTAATTATTATAAAAGAATTGTAGCTTTTATAAAAAAAAAAATTGAACCTCAGAATTCTTCATAGTAGCAGGATCTCCAGTTCCGTTAAACTGTAAAAATGAATCACTTCTTAGCATTTTGGCAAAGGTCTAGAGTAAAATGCACCATGACTTACAGAGGCTTGGCTCCTCTAGGACAGAAAGAAGTGCAGTCTTTGAACAGCGCTGCTCAGTGTGAAGCCTTTGGGGCATGCCACGGGGCCTGAGAGTTTATTTGTCTTTTAGTGAAGTTTGCAGGCATACTTTTCCGATCTCTCTCCAGTGTCCCTGCCTTCAACCAAAAAAATATCCATTAAATATGGAAGATTGACCTCAGCTTCTGACTGAGGAAGCCACCCCTTTGTATAGTTAAGCTTTCTGTGGAGCTAGGAACTACTCTCGATGGTTTTAAGCAAGGTACCCAATTCCCCAGAGTCTTATTTTTGCCCTCTTACATGGGGTATCATTTCTTTTGCTTCTATTGTTCGTGTGTGTGTGTGTGTGTGTGTGTGTGTGTGTGTGTGTGTTGTATCTCCAGGAGCTGGAGTTCCCAGGTGGTTGTGCTTGGATACCAGAGAGTGAGCTTGTGTCCCCTGGGAGAGCAGGAAGCACTCTGAACTGCTATGTCGTCCTAGCACCACCACCCTGCCCTCCCCCCCTCCGGCCTTACAGGGGCTGTGCTAGGGGTTTTGTTTGTTTGTTTGTTTTTGTCAGCTTGACACAAGCTAGGGTTATTTGGGAAGAGGGAACCTCAACTGAGAAAATGCCCCCGTTAGATTGACCGGTAGGCAAGTCTATGGGACATTTTTCTTGATGATTGATGTGGAAGAGTCCAGCCCACTGTGGCTGGTGCCGCCCCTGAGCGGGTGGTTGTGGGTTGTATAACTAAGCAAGCTGAGAAAGCAGAGTAGGACAGGATCCGACCCAGAGTGGGTGCTCAGCAAAGGTCAGCTTCTCGCCCTCATCCTGTGTGGGCAGCTCGCCCGCAGCGTCTCTGGCCGCATAGGGTTGAGCGGTGAGCCTCTAGCTCTCTTTGAGAGCCGGAGCTCTTCTCGCTCTTCTTGTAACCTCTCGAGCCAGCCATCCTCCATTTGCATCCGCTAACTCTGCTCTTGAAGAGTGTCTTCCCATTCGTACCTCATTTTCCTGATCTGCGATCAGACGCTAATGGCATCTCTCGATCGGACTGCTGAAGTCCAGCAGCCTCTCAGCTGTGTAGAGTGCAGAGAACATGCCTACAGTGTTGTGCAGGGAAGAGCTTCGYGTTAGGGCTCACGTGGGCCAACAGCAGGCTTTTTTAGCAGCTAATAGCTCATTGGAGGAAACTCTTGCTTCTGAACACTCAGACCGTGGTTCCTCTTTAACGAGAGGTAGCTGTCCTCTTAGGAGCTACCCTGGTCTTTCATCTCTTCCCTGCTCCCTGCATCCACTCTGTCTGGCTTTTGTTATTAATGTGGAGCAGCTGAAGTCATTGACTTGGGTGAAGGCCAGGCAGCATTACTGATGTCATATATTACTTTCCTGGACTGGTCATGAGCAGGATGATGGAAGTCGGGGCCTCTCTAGGCAGCCCACATGAAAGGTGTGTTTGTTTTCTTCATCGTATCTGTGTAAGTAGATCTGAGTCCCATTCACTGTCTCCTGCTTCCCCCACTGGGCTGCTCTTCTCTGCTTAGGCTGACGACTGCCGTCCTGTCGCATCTTTCTTTGTCCAGTTGCCGTCACTGCACAAACCTCTGTCTACCTAATGCTGGTAGAATTGTAGAGTGCGACTGGCTGTTTCTGTAGGCACTTTATAATATCCTAGGTCAGGTGGGGATTGTTGTGTCTGTGTTATTGGTGTTGACTTCCCCCACACACACCGTGTTAAGGAAATATTTCTGGGAGAGAGTTTTTACTGACCGAGTCTGTGAAAGTCTTCCTCCGAGGAGTGTGGTGAAGGATGCAGGTCTTTTCTGTTCTGCTGTGGTATTTGGGGCTTGGGAAACCGTGTTTTGGGAAAAGGCAGCGGAATGTTATTAGCCATTTTCCTGAACTTTCTACCTGTTCTTTCCTGGAATACTCCTCGTTTGGCTCTGGAAAGGTTCCATGCTTTGATGAGCAGACTCTCGGAATGGAGGCTGTTTTGATGATCTATTGGCATCATGAAAGGAGATATTGTTTGCCAGGGAAGATACAGTCTGGGGAAGAGTGCTCAAGGATCATGTGACCCTCAGAGTGAGACAGGACAGTGGTGGTCTTCGCCTGTGCAGTTGAGCTTCTAAAAAATTGTTTGTAATTATTAGTAACTGAATATACCGATGTAGCCTCAGGTTCTGTTGTGGGTTTGGTGGGAATGGGAAAGATAATATTGTCTAGATTTAAACTTTGTTTTAACTTAATGTTCCTAAATGATTGGGGGTGGTTTTCCACTGTGATGTAAAAACTGATTCCTACTTGATATTAGCCACTGTTAAATTGTGATATGTATTCATTCCGTTATTATTTCAACAGTTTCGGTGGGGCTTTTTTCTATTTTCTCAATTCAAGAACAGTAATTGTGAGTCATAATTCCTAGGAAAATTCTACATCATAATRACCACAGATACATGACAACTACACCCACCCCCTCCGTTTTTGCTGGCAATTTAATAAAATCTGGACTTCACTCAGGCATGTTGTGGTGTCTAGACCCTGTATTTTGACGTGTCGTGGTAGCTGCTGATTTGTTCTGAGAGATCCACTGTTGCATCCCTGAGAGATCCACTGTTGCATCCCTGAGAGATCCACTGTGGCATCCCTGAGAGGTCCACTGTGGCATCCCTGAGTGTACATCCCTGAGTGTACCACTGCTGCAACTCTGAGCCTTCACTTGATGTTTAATTTATGAGCTTTCCAGATTCCAGTGATTCAGAGAGATGAGCTTGTTCTATCCCTCAGACTACATTTTTTAATCCTCTTAATACAATGAATGAGAAGTATATTCTTTTAGTGCTGTGGTTTTTTTTTTTTTATACCTCGTTCTCTTAAAATTATATATATGGATGAATGATGGACCGGGCACAGTGGTATGTCTTTAATTCCAGCAATTGGAAGGCTGAGGCAGGAGAGTCTAGAGTTCAGGTAAAAATTAAATACACAGTGAAACTTTGTCTTAAAAAAAACTTGTGTGTGTGTGTGTGTTGGTGTGCTCACACATGCATGTACATGTATGTACTGTTTGTGAGCGTGTCTGTGCGTGTGTGTAGGCTGGGTGTGTAACTAGGTAGACACCTGCCTAGCATATGTGAGACCCTGAGTTCAACTCCAGATATACTAAATAAATGACAAAACTATATTCTTACAGTGTTTTATAAGAAAGAAATTCAAATTCTTAAGTTATAAGGAAGAAAACAAGTATTAAACCAATCATAGAAAACCGTTAAAATGTTGAGATAGCTACTTTCATATGCATATATCTTTTTTTTCCCTAGCTTTTAAAGATAGAATCTCAGGCTTTCAACTCCCTAATTCTCCTGTCTCTCGCTCTGGGCACCACTGCATCCAACAGCCCTGATCGTTCGCTTTGGAAAAATACTTTAAACGGTTTGGAAACCTGGTTCATAAAGCATAACGTGAGCTTATTTCCCATATCCCAGATTATTCTTGGCAAATATTATGTAAACARCAGCATAGTTTTGTATCTGGTATGTTTTTTTCTTATAAAGAGTTAGAGAAAAATGTGCACTAAAATTAAAAAGCAGAGTTTGAAGACCTCGCYGTCTCTTCCTTTGTGAAAGACTATTTTGCCCGTACGTGTGCTCATGTGCGTGCTTTTGTCGTCAGAGGCTGGCATGGCTGCCCTCCTCATTTCTCCCACCTTACTCTCTGAGAAACTCTCTCATTGAACTCAGATTTCGTTAAACTGGCTGGGCAAGGATCCCCAGGTCCTGCCTCTGCCTCCTCAGAGGTAGGATTACTGGCAGTACATGATGCTGCTGGGAATTAAACCTAGGTCTTCATACTTGTATGATAAACATTTTACTGACTGTACCATTTCCCAAACACCCCTGTGCCTTTTAAATAAAAAATTTAAGGCATTGTCTCATGGAATACAGGCCGCCCTTGAACTCCCGCGCCTCCCTAATGAAGGGTTTGCGGCCGGTTTTGTCATCTCGACACTAGCTGTAGTCTGTGGCAGAGGGAACCTCAATTGAGGAAATGTCCTCACTAGGCCAGTGTTTTGCTTCTTTTGACTGATAATTGATGTGGGGGGCTCCAGCTGRCTGCGGATGGTGCCGCCCCTCCCCGCCCCGCCCCCGGGCTGGGCTGGTCCTGTGTGCTATAAAAGAAAGCAGGCTGAGCAAGCCGTGAGGAGCAAGCCCGTGAGCAGCACTCCCTCGTGCTCGCCACACCCTTTCCTACCTCCAGGTTCCCGCCCCGTTTGCGTTCCTGTCCTGACTTCCTTCAACAATGAGCTGTGGAAGCGTAAGCGAGGTAAGCCCTTTCCTCTCCAAGTTGCTTTTGGTTGTGGTGTTTGAGCACAGCCATAGAAACCCTAAGATACTGGGACTCCTCACCTGGAAAACTGCACTCACCTAACTTAAAAAATAATTAGACTATGAAAACTTTATATATAAAAGTAACAAAATGAACACACACACATATAAAGCATGTGAACATATATATATAATAGAAGTCTTTTGATTAGCAACAATTAATTAGAATAATTAATTTTAATTGGCTATTATTCATACAATTTTATTATTCAAACGATTTCAAATAATCAACTTTTATCCCCACTTTAAAAAAAACAAACCTCTAAAAGCAGTCTTCCCTTTTTATTTGAAGTGAAGTCAACTATTTTTGCAACTAACTTGAGTTTATCCACTTGTGATATAGATTGAGGGCGTACTTGATTGTCCTTGATCCCCCAGGCTGCATAGGACAAGAAAGGCTGTGGCAGTGAAGGAAACAGAGCCAGATGGCCCCCATCAAGGGTGCCAAGGCTCCAGCAGGGATGGATGCCACACCAGACAGACAGGGCAGGAAAATCACTTCTACTGGTGGATTTGCCACTGCTTAGCAGGCTCCGTGCCACCTGGCGCAGCAAGCGAGAGTCTAGATTGTTAAGGTCCACTGGGCAAGAGAGGAAGAGGTAAGGGCACCCACCGGCCAGGACTGGGAGTTAGCAGTCCTTGGGGCTCTCTGATGAAATCCACTTGGCATTCTCATATTTTTCAAAGGAATCTGGGTAAGGCATCTAACCTTGTGTTATTGGTTTAGTTGGCTCTTAAAGGAGAGTCATAATTAAACCAGAGCCACCTGCCAGTAGATCTTAGTGGTGTCTTTCAGTTTGAAAATTGAAACCCAGAGTCACAAAGCCATCTCTTAAGTATTGGCCTGTGATCGACTCAATGTTGCTGTGGGTTGTTTTTCCCCCAAGGGAGTTGATTTGAGAGAAAAATGTGGTTAAGAACTCTATGTCCCCAAGACATCTGTGCAACTACTCCCAAACTTCATTTCTAAAAGTAACAATAATAGTTGTTTTAAAGGTAAGAGGGAGGTTGCTTATAAAAGCATAGCACTGACTTGGCCTCTGCAAGATATTAGAGACTTTGGTATTAGTAGATCATGGCGAGTCACTAGATTCCACCGTGTGGTAGTGTGCTTGGATCACTGGGGTTGGTAAACTAAGGTTACTTTTCCTTTCTACAGTCTTCTGCCCAGAACTAAGCACGGAAATGCAAATCTTTGTGAAAGATCTCCAAAGCCCATTGAACTAAACAACAAAACCCACTTTGGTTTGTTTTCTCTCCCTCCCTCCATCCTTCTGTCCCTCTCTCTGTCCCTCCGCTCCTTCCCCCAGCCCGGGTGATTCCCTCCAGCTTGTTTCTCTGTCCTGAAAGCTGCTCCGACCTTTGCAGTCAGACATAGGCTCTCCTAGTTTCAGCTCAAGAAAGAAGGGGTGGTCTAGATTAGTGTGGCTGTCTTCATTCACATCCACGTATACAACAGTCATGTGACCATCACTAGCTGCAAGGGAGGCTGTGAGATACACACTTTAGCACACATGTTCTGTTCGCATAGAATAGAGATGAGRGATTGGTGGTGCAAATGGTGTCATCTGTACTTGCAAATTATGTTGAGACATAGCCATGCCCTTGGCCTGTGGAGGGTCTGTGTCTCSTTTCATAGCACAGTGGATGAACCCAGTTCCCTGAGACCAAATAGACTTCAAAGCACAACACATTTGCTATCTTGCCCTTCTCAGAAGCTTGCTGACATCTGCTAGGGAAAATGGAGAAATGAAATTATAGGAGTCACCAATAGTTTGTGCCACACTTGGCAGGTTGGTAAACTGAGCCATTGCCTTGAAAAGACATAGCTGGGACTTTGTGCTTCTGAAGACTGGTAGCCAGCAGAAAGGATGGTTGGTTGGAGGAAATGCTGAAGAAGCAGTGTTCAGAGATAGATTTTTGGAGCAAGGCAGGAAGTTATTTGGTGAGGGTGAAGAGCGTGTAAAAAGTTGTTTAGGGGGGCTAGAGAAATGACCACTTGCTCTCTCAGAGGATCTGAGCTCAGTTCCCAGCACCCACACCAGGCAGCTTACAGTTGATTGAACTTTATCTCCTAGGGATCCAATGCCTTTCTGTAGTCACTGTGGGTACACACACACACACACACACACACACACACACACACACAGGATTTTTTTTAAAGTTCTCATGTGAATTTCTGCTTTCAAGGCGGCATGTCATATTTCCCCTGCACCCCACAGGGTGTTCTGTGTTTTCCCTTGTTTTCTTCGTGATTGGGCAGAAGAGGTGCTGATGGCATGTGATTGGCTCATAGGAGGATTTAGACAGTAGCTTCACTCTGCAACTGGCTTCTTTTCCCCAGCTTGAGGGTGTGCCAGTGAGTGAGAGTGCGGCCCGTGCACTCGGAAGGACAGGACCTTACCCACAGCTGGAGTCTGGTGTGTGCCTTCATGTTTCCACAGCCACTAGCCAAGGGTAAGGGGAGCTCTTATCTGGATAGAAGTGATTGGCCCTGTGGGCTGCCTCTTTCTTCCTCAGTCTGCATAACCAAGCATACAACGAGGAGACGAACAGATAGTGAAAGTCTTGCTCCTGCTGCCAAAGAGCTCAGACCCTTCACTCACCTCTTATTAATTAAAACCTGGTGAGCTTGGCCACAGCATTTGAAAGGCAGGTGGATAACCAGGAACTTCTACGGAGATCAGCAGGAAAGGCAGTCCCTGGGGAGGGGTGGCAGGGCTTCTGCTGAGTCCATTGTGCTGCTTGAAACATAAAAACAGTGGGTCTCCCAGGCCCCTGACRACAGGGGCACACCTGTCTGTCAAAGAAGGAAAGCAAAGAGGACTTRTTCCTTATGCCAAAAGAACAAAAGCAAATTAATGTAGAGTTTTTCTCAAGGTTAAGTTAGGATAACAACCACGATGGATGGGTCAAAGTTTCTGCTGTTTTCTCAGCCCACTTGCCAGTGTGCATCCATTGCTGGCAGAACACTCTGGAGACAGTCAGTGCTCGGTGCGTGTTTGTTGACTGAATAAGTTAGGTGGATTTTAGCACTTAATTATCAGAGCTCTCTAGAAGAAGAGGATTCCCAAGCAGAGTGGTTTTTTGCGGAGGAAAAGACAAAAGGCTGCTATCCTCCAGGCAGCCCTCCTTCACCCTGTCATCCTCCAGCTGCCCATGTCACTCTGGCATCTCTCCTGCT
Source organism: Apodemus speciosus (assembly GCA_002335545.1). Classification (NCBI taxonomy): domain Eukaryota; kingdom Metazoa; phylum Chordata; class Mammalia; order Rodentia; family Muridae; genus Apodemus; species Apodemus speciosus. The sequence continues at coordinate 88,609 of BDUI01001150.1, forward strand.
TTTTGGGAGAGTAATGGCACGTAGCCGCCTTTTGTATCAGGAGAGCCCGTGCTGTGTAACCCCGCTTCGTGGCCCTTTTGCAGTGGACACAGATGGCAGAATGGGTTCATCGTTTTGTTTGTTTGTTGTTTGTTTGTTTGTTTGTTTGTTTGAGACAGGGTTTCTCTGTATAGCCCTGGCT